>WBNH01003908.1:175861-223042 GCA_013401255.1 Urocolius indicus
CTTCCAACCCTTACCATTCTATGATTCTATGATTCTGCTTCCTCAAAGCATGACAGCAGGAGCACAGTGAGTGCCATGATGCTCCTGGCAGAGGAGGGGAAGGAGGAGGTTTGTTAGTAGAGTCCTATAATCCCCACAGGGATCTAGCAGGACATAGCAAAGTCAGCATTTTTGCACAAATCGCCCTGTAATCTTCATGAGAGAATGAAATCCCTCCAAAGACAGCACCTGACTCCGAGCAATGTTCCCGTCTCTGCTGCTGATGTTGTCAAAGACAGTTGTTTTCTTTCAGTGCAATCACGTGATTATTTCCAACTCGGTCCTGAACCTGGGATCCTGTTCATTGGGTGCTGCATGAGGGACTGACAGACGATGAAGAGAGATGGGGAAGAGCTGGGCAGAGTGCTGCTCCAGAGAGAGTTAAGAAGAGTAAAAAAGACCTGCAAGCATCAGGAAAGGTGACCCTTCTCCTCCTCAGCATCATTGCTCAGTAAAGAGGAAGGAAAGCCTTCTGGGGAGCCAGAGAAAGCCCTTGACTAAAGAGTGAGATCTGCCTATAAAGTGTCTGGGAGAGCCCAGAGCTGATTAAAGGAGGGACTAAGTGGCCATGGAGGGCTGAGAATACTGAGGCACTTCCTGCAGCCTTCACTTCACGTTGCTGGCAGATACTTTCCTTGTGTTCAGCACACAATTCTTGTGTCTTAGTTTAATTGAAATGAGGTAAATCCCCTGTGTCAGCCAAGCCAAATGGCTCCAAGGACGAGAGAGGAAAGCCCAAAAGGTCCTTAGGGAAGGGGAGGAGGAGAGGAAGGAGATCGAGGGAAAAGCCTGAGCCAGATTTCCTTGATCACGCTGTGACACGTGGCCGGGAATCACAGGGTGCGGGGGTGTGTGTCCTCCCCTCTACAGCAGCCGTCCACATGTCTGTCACACTCTGACACTGGATCTGCAGCAACTGTTGCTTCAGCCAGCTGCTGGCACGTATTTATCATCAGTGGTGTTGGAAACAGAGCCAGGGCAAAATGTCATTAAAACTTCAGCTCCAAACATCAACAAGAGAAAAAGGGAAAAGGATGGACCTGTGTGAATTAAAACAATGTAATACATTTTTTTAGGCACGGGTTTGGGGTATTTTCTTCTGGTTTTTGATTGATTTCAGGTGACAGATCAAGGGAGTGAAACAAAATATAATTAATAACATGTTCTGTTGCTCCTGAATTGATTTATTTCTACCCATTCCTTATATGCTGCTGTAGTATGTCGGTGTGCAGTGCCCTGGAGCACCTCTTCCCTGGTAAGACACGGGGCATGAGGAAGTCAGGTCATCAGTTCGCACCCTCGTGTCTCACCAATACCAAAGTCACAGAATGATGTTCATCAGGGATCCTTTTCCTAATGGCATATTGCTGAGGGACTAGCACAGTGCTTGTTTACCTTGGCTATTTGAGTGGCTAAACCCACTCTGGTTGATATCCTTTTTGTTTCTGTAGCGCTGCCCTCCTCCTGTGGCCAGCTGTGCCCCAGCCCCCCAGTCCAGGTCTGATTATTTTCCTTCACACTAAATAGTTTTCATTCACTGTCAGAGCCCTTTAATTTCCTTGTGGCTTTGTTTACCGAGATGAAGCAATGCACTCAGAGCACAGAGTAATGCAAACTGCCCCCCAGCTTCTGAGCTCTCAGCCTTCCTGCTCGATATCACTGGTACCACCACACCCAGCTCCTGTCTCATCTTGGTTTAAACCTATTACTCCTCTTGCTGCTATCACAGTTAAATGGAAGGTAGTGCCTTCTCCAAAACACATGTTTGTTGGTTTCAAGTCTGTGCTAGGAAGTCGCTTTCACCCAAATTCCAGGATGTTGTAGAGTGGTAGAATCTGGCACAACCTGTGCTTGGAATAGAGCTGAATGGTCCTTTTGCATCACTGAGATGGACAGTGCCGAAGCAAATGCTGTCAAAGATCCCACACTTGCCTCCGCATAGTGAGAATACCTTGGACATAAGCCCTGCAAGGCTAGTGGCCAGCCATGTGATGGTCCGGAGGTCTCAGCTGGCCTAGGCTGGTGTTCAGCTTCTACCGACCATGGTCCAACATCGATACAGATGAGTTATTCCAAGCTGGATCCAGGTGAAGTTCAACAGAACTTCAGGGTGATGCTTCATGTTCCATCCTGCATAAAGAAAAACGTGAATACCAGCTACTTTCCACAGAACAGTGATTGTATCGCTTTCACAGTGGTGAAATTTTAGCAGAATGTATCTGTTTAATCAATGCAATAGTCTGGGTTTGTTTTTTTAAAGAATGAGGGGAGAAAAAAGGTTTCTTGGGGCCACAGCTTTACAGTGTGATGGAATGAGGGGTGCAAATGAAGTGGTGAAGCCCCCTGGTGCAACAGGGATAAATCTTAGGGAAACATTTGGAGCCATGACCATTACTTATTACTATCCTGTCCTCTCCTGAAAGAAGAACATTGCTGAACTTCCTGGTGTTCTTTGCAGTCAGTCTGTAAGCCCTGAGTTGGCTGGAGTTAAGGATCATATGTTCATGCTTGTCTCTGCAGTGTCATCTTTTATTTTTCTGGAGGTGTCGGGAACATAATCAGCTGTCAGAAAAAAGAGGCTCAGGAAAGCAAAGGATGTGGTTTTCTTGGAAAGTACAGTCTCTTCATCTTGTGTCCTCTGAATCTGGACTGGAAGGACTAGACACTAGTCAATCTCAGTGGCTCTCTGTGAAGGGAGTCCTGAGTGCCTCAGGCATACACAAGGACTGGGGCAGAGCAGCCCTTGTCCCAAGCTGTCTGTGCTTCGAGGAATGGGTTGTAGCACTGCCTTGCTTGAACAGCTGCAAACAGACAGCCTTCCAGTGCAATAGTGACTTGTTACAAGGAGAAGAGAGCTCATAATTTGTTTTCAGAAATGAGGTCAAAATAGTGCAGCTGGGGAGGGAAGTGACTGGCGCAGCGGGTTGGTAATGAGATACAAAGCCTTTCCCTGCTAGGTTAAATCCAGCTTCAATCAGCAGCGACTGAAATCTTTTATCATTTGACAGTCATTCACCGCAGCCTTTGGGGTGTTGGCTTTGCTACGTGAGACCTGAGTCAGTGCTTGCGTAACCAGCACCCTGCTCAGCTGCCTCTGCTTGGCAGCACAGCACCCGCTCCTCTTGCTGGGGTCACATTTGTCCTGTGAAGAGGCCTCCTGCTCTTCACAAGGTTTTAGATTCTTCCTGGTTTGGAGCCCCACGGCCTGCCTGTGTTTCCAGCTGCGTTGGCCAGCAGCACGGTGGGGAGGAGACTGCAGTAACCATGTGCTCTGAGTTGAAGAGCAGGGGTACAGCAGTTCTGCCAGGGCTGCTGCAACAGCCTCACCAATTGCTTGCTCTGAAGCCCTATGACTACCCCTGTGTGCACAGACTCCTGAAGGGTTAAAGCCTCAAATAAAAGGGCATAGGTGTCTTCTGTACATTTTCTTTTCCTTGACCATTGTAGAGTCCCAGAAAAAAATGGACAGGTGGTTAGATTGCTGCCCACAAATTGTTCTCTAAGGCAAAGCTTCTTCAAGCAATGGATGTAGCTTTCTTACTGAGGGAAGGAGATGCTGAGATCTGGTATTTAAGACCCATCCATGCTTTTTTTGTCTCTGGCAGATGAGCCAGTTGGAGTCGTTCTTACTTTTTCCCCTTACAGTGTATTGATATTCATATAATAGACTTTGTCAGCATCTCTTACATCCAGTCCTTCAGACGCTGCCTTGTCCTAGTCAGAGAGGCAACAAACTTGGAGGAAGGGCCTCTTCAAATGTACCTGCTTGCAGACACACTTAGCTTCTGTCTGATCTCTGCTCTCTTTATGTGCTTTTAATGGCTGCTGGATTTGCCTAGCTCCTGCGATTGGAAGTGTGCTAGTCCTCTGGGTTTGTCACTTTGCTTTCCTGTACATCAACAGACATGGCTCAGCCTTCCTCAGTCTGAGGACTGAAGTAATGGCTGTGAAATATCTACCCAGCTTGAGTATTAGCTTCACTATGAAATAAAGATTGTTGAGAGTGTCAGTCAGACAGAACTTACTGTCCACAGCTGATGGGCACCTGCAAAAGGATGAGAACTGGTGACATGGGAGGGAAGGCAGAATGAAAGGGCAAAGGTAGATCCCCTTAAATAGATGAGATTTCCCCACCGAGGAAGAAAAATTTCTGGCACGAAGGTGTCTCTTGCTCCAAAGAGTCTGCTGTTTAGGTACTCACTGTCAACATGCTGAGTACTTTTGGCTCCTACTGTTCTCATATGCTTTACAGCAGGATGACAGCTCTGAAGAGTAAAACAAGCCAGGAATGTGACTGGTGTCATGTGCTGAAGGCAAACTGTAATTGTGACCTGGGATGGGCTGTGGGGTGAAGCTAGAGTTGGATGACAAGGGAGGGGAAGGATTTCCTGGAGAGGAATATTGCCTTATGGCCAGCCCTTTGGAAAAATGTCAGCGTGCTCTGCTGAAGGGCACTTGTGCTCCTTCCTGCCAGAAGCTTCCGGCACCACAGAGCCGGGTGCTGAGAGGAGGGATCAGCTGTAACCTGTTGTGCAGCCAAGCAAAGGAAGCGGCCCTGTAGCGTGTTTCGAGGGGCTGGTCTTGCAGGTGCTCTGGTGAATAGCCAAGTGGATGAGGATGGTTTCTTTCACCTTCTGCAAACAGAAGGTGAAATAACAAGAAAAAAGGAAACGTGTGAGGAATTCCTCTATCTAATAGCAGCAGTCTCTAATGGACCTGAGACTGAAATTTACACTTAACATTTCAGCAGAAAGTGTAGAGGAGATGAGGGGTCAAGAGGGCATATGTGGCTGGGAAGGTGCTGGCCAAGCTTGCCGTCATGCAGCTGGCACAGAAATATCAGAAACGCGTGTGGTCAATACAAACACTTGGCAATGGAGATACAAAATCGGACCAGGTGTTGGCTGATACAAAATGATAGGATCATTCAATACCCCAGGGTGAGTGTTTGTTCATTTCACATGACTGATATTTATCCAGGTATGTGTTTAAAGTTTCCTTTAGGCTTTTGTTAACAAAATTGGGATTCACTCCTGGCAGAACGTTTACTTTAAGCAGGGTGGGCCCAAAACCCCGTGGCTCTGTTGAGCATGTAGCATGCTTGCTAAGAGTGTTTGACTTGCACACTTGTGGCAGCACCAGCATCAAAAACTTTGTAGGCATACCTTTTAGTGTACATCACATATCCTCTTGGGGGTAACTCCTGGCTCCAACCTCAAGTTTTTGAGCTACAGATACGGTATTGCTGCTCTTCAGCCTCATTTCATTGTCAGGTATTATGACAGCACTTTATTGGTGAGAGCGTGGAGAATCACAGCAACAAGACAAGGCTTCACTTCACTGTACCAGAAGAAAATAAGATCGTAACTGATTCCTCATATATAGGGAGCACAGACTTGCCAGTGGTGCATAAGTACATCCCAGTTCAAGGCATATTTGAAGACTTTTGATATGGTTGTGGTTTTAATACATGGCTGTGCAGTTGCCTTCTCCCCCTTTTTCTCCTTTGTGCTCTCAATCAGATCCTAGATGGACAACTCTGTCCATTGCAATTGTGAGTAGCAATCGGACTGTAGTTTTCTTTACACTTCAGGTGTTACAAACCAGCAATGCCACTGCACAAAGTGATTCTGCTTTCTCCCCAGCCCCTTTCCCACAGCCCTCACAGTTGTGCCAAGACAAGTGTTTGTACTCCATCAGGAAACCAGCCCACATTAGAAGTAACCAGGTCAGAGATCTGAGCTTAGGTGTCCTCTATGACACTTCAACATCTGCTTCTGAAAGGCAGAAGGAAACTGGTGGTGTATGGTTCATTTCGTGGGAAGGAGAGGGTGAGTTTCTGAGAAGGCTACTGTCTAGAGAAAGCAGCCATTTACTGCACTGATGTTTAATTAAAAGCCTGATCCTGTACCAATGAAGGCAATGGAAATTATACTACCAGGCAATTTATTTTCAATCAAACAAGAGCCATAAAGTCATTAGTTATTTCTTCAGAAGGCTTTGGTAGGTGTGCTGGAGAGCACTGTGCTGTCTCCGCTGTGCCATATGCGCACAAAAACATTAATTCCCAGGTTAGAAAGATAGGAATTATGATGAGACAGAATTCTGAGTCAGACACAGTGGGGAGAGGTAAATGCCACAGACGGGAGCTGTGCTTGGACTGCTTGTGAATTTTGAAAAGAACTAGAATGAAGGAGATTTTTTTGTTCTTTTAATAAGAGAACAAAAGTCTTGAAAAACATGAATTTCAGAAGCAAAGTTGCAAATTACAGCTTCATTCTCTAGCTACAGCTTTCCTGAGGATTTGGAGTACTTTGCAAATATTTAATTACTCTCACCTCAGTGCCCTTGTAAGCATTGTAGAAAATAAACAGAAGTAAACTGTGCTGTCAGACTTGCAATCCGGCTGTAACTCCGGTGCCTTTACCAGCATCTCTAGAGCTATTTTCTTTGTTGTGAGAGTAGGAAACTGAGGCTAATATAAACTGATAAATTAAATAGAGAGCAGGTCTCAGGACCTGCGTCCTGCTCTACCAGCCTTATAACCTGCTACTCCCAACCTCAGTCATCACACTTGCCTTATAGCTGTGCAGTCTGGCTATGTGCAGCCTTACAGTCTGCCTTCCCCTGGCACCAGCCCTGGAGCCTTCATGCATGCGCTGTAAATGGATATCACAGTGGGCTCGATGTGAGTTAATATTCTATCTCTGGGTTACATAGAGTGGAGATGTGCTATGCAGATGAAATCACCCACAGCGATTTCAGTGGGGTTCTGCAAGAAGTCAGATTTAGACTGTTCTTTTCATTAACTTGGACCTTTAATGACATATTTGTAAAGCATTTGGCTTTTTTCACTTTCAGCAGGGTGTTTCTCTGCTTTAGCACACTACAGAAATAATGTATATGGTTAAGGCACTGATTTAGAGCAAGCAAGCTAAGAATACCTTTGCTCAATCCCCTCACTTTTTAAAGTTTGCATTGAACAAGTATACCATAAATCACGGAAGGAAGAATTTCCCCTGTTCTGCAACGCCCTCCCCTCCAAAAGCAGCTACTTTTGAAAACCTGACATTTAGTGCAGTGATTAAGCATGAAATCCCCAAGTGTCAAATTAAGCACTAGAACAAGCAAGTAATTACTGCCAAACTTGTCTTTAGGTGTTGTGCATACAACCTTCCTCTTCTCACCTTTCCCCTTTTAATTTCCCTCCTCTTTTCCTTTGCCTGTCAAAGTGTGAACCCTTCAGGCCAGAGCCTGTGTTCTCTTTTATGTTTGTGACGCGCATTGCACACAGTGGGTACAACCAGAAACAAAACACGATGATGGTAACTGTGGTTTGGAAGCTTTGCTGGTAAAACCAGAGTGTGCCAGGGCAGGAAGCAGTTATAGCCATCTCTAGCAGAGGACAGGGTGATGGAGAGACAGTGCTGGCTACTGAAGTGTCACCAAAGACAGGCAGTTTGCAGCTTTTAGTAATGACAGGGGAGCATTTAGTTCAGGTTGGCTCAAAAAGGCAAAGAAAGCCTAGATGGGAGAACCGAGGTTAATGTGGAAAGGGCTGTTAAATCCCAGACGTCTTTGTAAAATAGAAAACAGAAGTTATTTCATTAAAGCCTCTGAACACAAAGTACTGTGTGAACGTTTAAATGCCAGGTGGTGTATTAAGTAAATAAAGTAGTCCTGCTGTAGGCATTGTTTCTCACAGCAGCTGGCTGTAACCAGCACATAGTACAAGTGGCCATGTGAATCTCTGCCATGTGATGTAGTGCAATGCCTGGCACACGTGCTGGTATGAAGCTGGGAAGTCAGAGGAGACTTCTCTTTCAGCAGTTATCAGTACGCCGATAAGGGCCAACTGCTGCACGTGGCTTATTTGCATGGATTGGCTTACGCTCATTAGTCATCTGGTTTGGATCAGAAAAAGAAACTCGGGGTTTGCACAGATGTCATGTGTCTTTCCAGCACAGTTTTAATGAAGAGGAGTGACTGATTTTCATTCTAGTAACTTTTTAGATTAGCACTCACAATTGGCTTTTGTTACAGCTCAGCAGGTCCCCCTAGGCAGCAGTGGCAGAACTTTTATGGGCGCTCCTGGGTTTGTGTGCAGCAGGAGCCATTCAGAAGGCGGCTCTCTTAAATTCCTCCTGCTCTGCTGTCAGAGGCAGGATTGGAAATTCAGGTGATTCAGAGAGTGAAAAGATAGTATTTGTGGACTCTTCGACCCGACACTCTGGGGGTAATGGATGCATAGGATGATAAAGCATTCAGGGCTCATATGTGCCTCAGAGATGTGTGCCCAAACCCCCTCCTCCTGCTCCGGTGGCTCTACGGGATATTTCTCTATCACGCTGTTCCCTGCTGAGGTCACAGATAATGCTTTACACACTGCCTGTGTTTCTGACACTGTGTGCTGGCCATGATGTGGTGATGCGTGCTGGTGTGATGTCTGGTAAAGACTCAGTGCAGAGTCTCTCAGTATCATTTCCATGTCCATCTAATTGCTCATGCCTCAACCGTTACCAGGACTTCTTCATTTATTTCCTGTCAGGCTGTCAAATAGCAGTGGAATGTGCATTTGGCTGTCTCAAAAAACCCAAGACACCATGCCCCACCGCCCCAAAAGCCATTCTTTGCCATCAAGCTTGTGGGTAATCTGTTTCTTTGCTATGAATTATTTGCCCACGGTATTCTTTCCAGTATTTGCAAGACAAAGGAGAAGGGGTGGCAGAAGATTGGGAGTTAGAAGCAAGGATGGAACCTTCCTGCCAATGACAACTAGAAAAAACTCATCAGGAGGGATACATTACAGCAGGATATCTGGTCTCTGTTTGCTGTGTTTGGATCCCACACCTTTGTTGCTTTAAAAGCAACACATTCCAAATCGTGTCTATTTCTGAATCATATAAACTACTTCCTGCAGTTTCCCTGTGGCCCTAAGATTCCAAGTTCACAGCCTTTGATAGCCCCCTCTCTCCTGACAATCAACCTCCTGGTCAGCTTACACATTGACAGAAATTTGTCTGCTGAATAAAGGAAAAATACAAGTCTGTTGAAAACAGTCAGTGATGAAACTCATCTGGTTGCGGAGAATAACAATAAAGAACTAATTGTGAAAACATAAGCTCATTGTGGAGGTTTCAGACTCAAAAAGGTGCAAAGTTTGGGAGAAGGAGAGAGTAGAAACCAGCTGCAAGAGTGCTTGTGCAGTGGGGCCGGGGAAGCTGTGCAGGTTGGACCCCAATGTTTGGGAGCCCATCAGACTGATCCAGCCAGATAGCGCAAAGGTGATGACTGCTTTGGTAAGGTATCTACAACCTCACAGTGCACTTTGGAAAGGCAAAACAACCCAAAACCTCCCAAGGCCTGCAAAGCCCGCTTTATCCAAAACTGGGGGTGTAGCCTGCTTGCTCTACCCAGATGGTGGATGTTTCAAAAGCTGCTCTGAGGAAATGAAATACTATTTCAGTTGTGTTCTGTAAGCCAGGCTGGCAAAACATCTCAAGTCTTTCCAGATTTGTCAAGTACATTTAATATATGTAAGACATGTATGATTTTGGGCAAAGTGGGAGAGGCCTCAAGTTGTGAGAGGTTTAGATTGGAGATTAGGAAGAACTTTACTGAAAGGGTTGTTCAACACTGGCACAGGCTACCCAGGGAGGTGGTGGAGTTACCTTGGAGATATTTAGATGACGTGTAGCTGAGGTGCTGAGGGCCATGGTTTAGGGGTGCATTTGGCAGTGTGAGGTCAGTGGTTGGACTGAATGATCTTAAAGGTCTTTTCCAACCAAAATGATGCTAGGATTTTATAACCCTCTGTCTAATTGTTAGAGAAATCTACAGTAAAACCCTTAAAGGATACGGCATTGGGAAAGTGTTTCTCCTGATCAGGCTTTCCTCATAAAGGGGCCTCAAGATTTTTAGGAAGAAGAACAATTCTCAAAACTTTACTAATTAAACTCTTCAGCTGCTGATTTTCTCAGCTTTATGAAGAAAAGGTGTTACATTGCAGATTCCACAGCTACGAGTGTTGGTTAGGCACATAAATAGACTATAAATGGAGTACAACAGGCTGAATCTTAGAAACAGATATAGCTTTGTCCTCAGTTTTTACAAAGTTAAACAGCTCCTAAAGCAAAAGTTGAAGCGTTCAGGTTCAGGTATTTCTGTGCCTAAGACCGCTTAGGAGTGGTTTCCTTTGCTGTGTTTGGACTAACACAAATAAATTAGATTTTTATTCCAAAAATATACACCTACCTGTGAAAGTTTTCAGACAGCATATCATATTTTAATGTCTTGAGGAGTGCATTTTCATCTTCTTTTGATTAATAATCTGAAGGATGTCTGTGGAAACAAGGACGCTTCCCACTAAATGGTGTACCAACTACGTGAAAAGCCATGGAATTGTTTCAATAACGTGTTTACTAATGCAGCTAGGGCAGCTGCTGCTCAGCTGGATTAGGGACCTCAGCTGAAGGATGGGAGACCTGGCCATTACACGAGTGGTGCACAGTGACCATGGGTGCAGGCTATATGGTTCCACGGTAGGAGCTGTAGTTCCTGTATGGTAGGAGGCATCCTGAATTGTGAGTGTTGGTGAGTGAAAAACTGAATATGAGCCAGCAACGTGTGCTCACAGCCCAGAAAGCCAACCACAGTCTGGGCTGCATCAAAAGAAGTGTGGCCAGCAGGTCAAAGGGTGGTGATTCTTCTACTCTGCTCTCCTGGAACCCCACTTATAGTGCTGTCTTCAGCTCTGGGGCGCTCAACACAGGAAGAATGTGGAGCTGTTGGAGTGAGTCCAGAGGAGAGCCACAGAGATGATTACAGGGGCTGGAGCACCTCTGCTGTGGAGAAAGGCTGAGAGAGCTGGCATTGCTCTGCTTGAGAAGGGAAGGCTCCAGGCAAATCATATAGCAGCTTTCCAGTGCCTAATGGGGCCAACAGGAAAGCCCAAGAGGGACTTTTTACAAGGGCCTATAGTGACAAAACTATATGGCTTCAAACTAGGGATAATGGCTTCAAACTGAAAGAGGGTCGATTTAGCTGAAATACTAGGAAGAAGCTCTTCCCTGTAAGGGGGGTGAAGCACTGACACAGGTTGCCCAGAGAGGTTGTGGCTGCCTCACAACCCTGGAAGTGTTCAAGAGCAGGTGGGATGGGGCTTGGAGCAATCTGGTCTAGAGGAAGGTGTCCCTGCCCATTCTGTGATTCTACAAACATTTAGTGTCAATATCACCAGTACTATTTGAATAGAAGCAAACTGTAGCCATTTACCTGTTTACGGGTTCATAGTTTTACTGTCATTAAGTGGCATTAAACTTCATTTCACATAATTTGCATCAATTTGCTTATGTGTCAAAATTAACATATTATTGTGTCTGAAGAGTGAATCAGCTTAATGAACAGCCAGCTCAACTCAGATTCACTTGTGTTGCTAACTACTTAAAATTCAGCAGCCACAGCCTGCTGCCTTCTCTATTTCACTGCCAGCTGAAGAATGGAAATGAAAGGACAGTGTTGTCCTGGGAAAGAATCAGACAAAAAGTGTCACATGGAGCCACTGCAATTGGAAATTCCTTTTGTTATTTTCTAAGAAGTTTTAGTCTAAATGCTGGATGAATATATCCATATATATAAATATGGAAAGCTATTTTAACAGCAGGTTTATGTGTTAGCAATGGCATTACCTGCTTGATCAGGTACAGGATGAGAGAATATTGAAGCATGATTCTTAGGAAGAGCTAAACTACAAAACTGATTTGGTTTTCATAGCCAGGAACTCTCAGCAGTTTAAGCAACTTCATTTCAAGTGCACAAATACAAAAGCAAAGCTGGAGAGCAGGCTGCTGGCTGTACCCTTTGGATTCTCAACAGGGGATTGTGACAACCCCCCCCCCCTTCCCCCATCACTTGTGGGCAGGTGGCTCCAAAGGTTCATGGGGGCAGAGGCTGTTTTTCTTTCTGGAAAAAGTGTTGATATAAAAGAGAGGCTTTGGCAGGAATCACTGGGCTGTGAGCATCCTTCCTCCCAGAAAGCAGCAGATGCATCCTGCCAGGTCAGGCATGAAATGTAGGTGACAGAACTAATTGTGGGTGTCACCCGGGGAGTGTAGGAAACATAGAAGGGCAGCCACCCTTCTTCTTCTCCTGGGAGCAGGCGATGATGGTGGAGTGCTTTATCCCTTCCTGTTATGTATCAGTAGAGGGCTGGTTTGGATCAGAATGCCCAAGTCGGTGAGTGAACTTAATGCCATGCAAAGACAACACAGTCAATGGGAGAAGGCAACTGGAGATAGCCCTGTTTTGCTCAAAATTCAGACTCGTGCTGTTTAGTTCTGTTAGCATCTCGCGTACATACTCTGAGTAACGTCACACTGTAATACAAAAGTTGCTTTTTTGCATCTATGCATTTTTTCACCACATACTTGTATGAGTATTCTTACTCATATTCAGTTATGCAAGTGTCATCGATATGGAGACCACATCGTTATCCTCTCTTTTCACTCTTGTTTTGTTCCCGGAAAGGAAATGTCTGGATGAATCAGAACTCTTGGACTGTTTTAAAACTGGACAGGGACTGTCGGTAGAAACCATAGGACAAACCTTTGTGTCAGCCAGTGACACAGAAACTGCTCTGTGAGATTTGTTCCCATTTTTTGTGTGAAGTTCTTGGGTTTTGTTATGGGAAAAGGAAGAGCTATTTCATTTCTTAACATAAAAATACAACATTTAACTACGCATTTCATTATCTGATGAAAGAACTATTAGCATGAGATAATTACTTGCCATATCAGTTCATCTTGTTACCAGAACCAGTAGAGTTTGCAGCCCATCTCGAAGATGTTTCTTCTCCAAAGTCCTGCATACACACTAAACTATTGCAGCTTCATTGTAGAAGACTCTGGAATTCTCAGTTTTCACTGCTGAGTTGTTTTATGCGTACTTTCTCCACAATGAAATGTTTCCAGCCATGGGACATTGCTGTGCCTTCCCTACTCTGCTCTTTTCCTAGTAGAGCAGAGTAGCTACTGCACAAACATGTCCCGTGTATTTCCACCAATGCTGCCTGTTCAGGTGGCAGTCCAATAGGATTAAAGTTAACACAAAGTTCTGTTATTCCCGAACTGATTTTGGCCTGGAGATATCTTACAGATTTTCATTCTTTTATGCAGCAGTCTTTTATGAAATTCTTTGCAGGGTTTAGAACGTTGAGCTGTATGTACAGCAGCCAAAAGGCTTTTGGTTTAATAATCATAAAAATATTTAACACTTCCTATGGGATTATTCCTTCAGTCTCAGTATTTTACAAATGTAAATGACATGGATACTACAATAATGCTATGAGGTGGGCTTTTAAATACTGAAGACTGAGAAGCTTAATTACACAGTTTAATCAAATGCCCTTCAAAATAATCATAATTTTTCCTCTGAGTCACAGAAAAATTGAATCTCCAATGTATTAGGGTGTGCTATTAGAGTGTGTCTCAGTGAGTACCTTGTGTTTTAAGTGCCTAGTTGAAACGGACTGTTCTGAATGCTTCCAGTAACGTTGCTGGAGTCACAGATGCTCCTCATCCATAAAAACGCAGGCCAAGTGTCCACTGCTGGCACCCAAAAGGAGACTCACCACCAGTTACTGTTCTTATAAAATGGAAACCACACTGTCTGTCCTGGCTGTGCTGTTACACATCCCTAATGAGCTAGCAACAGTTTTCATAGGATGTAAGAGACGGTACTTCCTTGGTCGGCTTAGATCCACATATTCCTGTGTCCTGGGGATGTCCTTTACACTTGGTAGGCCAACCTTGTTAGGAAAGTGAAGCTGTGGTCTCCTTATGTCTGGTAATAGCTCTTTTGGCAGAGCTCTTGATACTGCAAATGGTTTTCGTAGACATGCTGAATACATTAGGGCACAATGAATACATCACAGCAGCAAGACTTTCAGATCTAATGGTGTTTTTCTTCCTTTTAGTGGTTTTACATTTGCATCAATTACAGCTGCCATCTACCTCAAACCCTAATCTGAGTGCTTGGGAAACATTTGTACATCCATAAAAACACGGAAGATAAGAGCATCTTCCCCAGGACTGCTTATCTAAATTTGTCTGTAAGCAAAAACTGAACAGGCAAGTTAGGTGTCCTTTTAATCCTTCAGGATGTGGCACACTCTCTAGTCCCACTGAAATCAGCAGAAGTTGAGGACAGTCAAAATACTTGGATCATTCTTGCCTCCCTCGCCCTATGGCATGTCATATTTTAGCCAACATTTACATCTGCCTACAACACCCAGTCTCCACTGGCTCTGTGCTTACTGCCTGCTTGATTGGCAGAGCTGCAGATGTCTTTATGAAACAAAATGGAAGTCCTTGGAGGACAGCTGTAGTTTTGGAAAAGGACTGAAGAGAGAGACTGAGTAGGGGATCTTTTTTGATTCCAGCAATCCTTAAGTTTTTCAGTAAAAGGATTTTTGTTGACAGAATAATTACATTACACTGCACCACTAAAATCACTACAGATAAAACACATTGCAGCCTGATTCTGCAGGTTTCTTGATGAGTGATTCTGTTCTCTTAAAGTTAAGTCTTTTCGTACGTAGAAGCCATCGGGGAAGGTTGTTTTCAATGACAAATGATAGCTGAAGAACAGATACCAAAATTCCTCACTAATTCCTTTAATAGTAAGGTACTGTAACTTCCCTGGGTGTCAGGAGTAATAGTTTCTTCAAGAAACAGAGTTATTGGATTTCTGGTCTTCTAACATCACAAAAATCACAGATAGTAGGAGTTGGACGGGACCTCTAGAGATCTTCCAGTCCAACTTCCTGCTAAAGCAGGTCTACTCTATCAGGGGGTACAGGCAGGTTTGGCAGCCTGCAGAGCCTCGAGGAGACTCCACACCCTCCCTGGGCAGCCTGTGCCAGGGCTCCCTCACCTGCACAGGAAGGGAGTTTTTCCTTTTATTTAAGTTGATCTTTTGGTGTTCCAGCTTATGTCTATTACTCCTTGTATTTTACTTATTAGTGAGTTTTTTTCTTACTTCCCATCAATGCGAAGTTTGCTTTGAAAATGCTGTCTGTGAGGTAAAATGTTACACGGAGAGATAATGAGTATGAACAGAGTTGTACAAATGCACTTTACCCTGGGTTGAAAGGAAGGCCCAGTGGAGGCTGTGTGCACACCAATGCAAAGCTTCAAATGAGAAAAAAAATCTCTGGTGCAAATAGCTCTGGGGGAGGCTTGAAATCTAATACCTACCTAGGAGATGAGCTACACTTACCATGGAGATGTTATTATTGTGTTCTCAAACACTTGTTGGAGTGACTTGGGATTTTATGGTCATGAAATGTTATCTTATCTGCTGCCTTTTGATGGACTTGAGTCCCCTTTGGAGTAACTGGTCATTTGCACAAATCTCTGGAATTACAAGAAATGAACCGAACTCAGAGGTCATCTGGCCAACTTAAAAATCTGCGTCTCTCTTCAGCCTGATAGTTTTCATGTACTTAATTCTGTCCTGATTTATGCTGGTGTAAAAGAAACATCCTTTGTTTGCTGATGCACATCTAGATATAACAAGAAACACAGACGTTGTGACTTGAATTTTCTGCTTGGTTATGGATGTCTGCTGGTTCTTAAATAATAAAGATAGCTTAAATGATCTGTTTGATCACAATTCAGAACTGCCCTAAGAATATAAATAAAAATACAGCTGGAGTAGATACATATGTCAAAAATAAGATGCTCACGATCTGCTGCTGATGTTGATTTTCAGCAAAAGATATGAATAATCTCTCTCCTCAAAGGCTGCTGAAAACAATTGTAGTTTGTATAAAGGCATTGCCAAGAACCTTACAGAAAGCAGACTGAGGCTTGTGGGAAACATGCCCTGTTTCTTTTCACCCCTGATTTTATTCTAATTGCTGTCTGAGATACTGTTAAAATAATGAAAAAGAAGTAAAAGCAACCACTAAAGCTCTTGAGCCATTTGCCAGGAGATAGAGGTAATCCTGAGAGTGCTGAGGATCATTTTAGAAATAAGTGATCAGCAGGAGGTTAATACAACCTGAAGCTCCAGCCCTCTCATCTTGCCTCCCTGTAAATGGATCAGACAGTTCAACCAGTTGAATGATGAAAAGAGTTTAACAAGGCAGAGCAATTACTTTTCATAAATGAGGAGGTGAGATACATACTTTTGTAGCATGATGAAAAAAACAGGTTTATTGTAAAGCTGAGATTTCTGTCTGCTCTTCTTCTGAACTGATCTTTGGTAATTATTCTTGTTGACAGCTTCTGGCCTCTCCTCTTCTCCATCTACCCCAACACAAGTGACCAAGCAGCCCACCTTTCCTCTTGAATCCTATAAGCATGAGCCTGAGAGACTAGAAACACGGATTCACTGTTCCTCACCTCCAGACACGGGGCAGAGATTTTCTTTGCCTCCATCTCAAGGTGCAGCCAAGCCTCCTATCATGACACCAGCTCCCTGTGCTACCTCAAAACCAGTAAGTAAAGCATGTGTCCAGTTTTCCACTGGGAGACATACAGGGCTGTGCGCTAACTGACCTGTATTACAACTGATGGGTGGGAGTGTGTGCATCCATACTGTGGAGTAGAATGAGAACAATGTCGTGGGCCTTCTCCTTCAGACTTGTTTCAGCTTTCCCAGGATTCAGCTGACAAGGCACTAGGGATCCAGGGCAAGTCGCTCCCCTTTTGATTTTCCTAAACAGCGACTAAGTTTTGCGCTATTCTCAAGCGAGTTTTGCAGTGGCTGCAGATCCCAGCATGCACAGCTGAGGTGCCACTTCAGAGAAGGAAACAATTGTGTTTAGGATTATCTTTTATTTCTCTTAGGAAATACAGCGAGAGAGCTAGCAGCCGAAGAAAGCATATCAGAAAGAAATTCCCAGTGTAAGCTGCCGGGGTTCTGAGTCCCTGCTGCCTCTGGAGTCTGAGCTGGTGGGGACAGCTGGTGACTAATGGCACTAGTTGCTATCCCACCTTCTGCCCTAGCTCTGAGAGGAGCACGAGCAGCACTACCAGGGTATTTATTCAGCCCTCCACGCAGTAGAGGTGTTTTGACAAGAGTGGTTTCTTCAGCTCCTGGGAATGCGTGAACTCAGCAGTTCCTGGGAATACATGAGTTCTAGCCTTTGATACTCAGCACCACAGCATTCACACTGCATACCACTGTGCCTCCTGCCATCTCCCTGGGCCAGCCAGAGCCTCAGACACATTGCTCTTCTTTCCTCCTCTGACTTTTTGCCCCCTTTTTTTTGTTGTTGTTGTTAGTTCTTTAACTGCATCTTTCTGTTCACCGATCCTCAGGGAACTAGCATTCTGTGATCTGTCCCTGGAGTTAACTACCCTGCATCTGTCTTTTCCAGCTTTTCTTCTTTTTCTTTTCCCTCCGAATACAAAACCTTTGATATTTTCTGTATCTAGAAATCTAGAACTGTAAAGGACATGAGATCTGTTCCCCTGTGGAATGACTACAAGTTCTGTTCTTTTCCAGTTCTTAGTAACTTAATTAAAAGCAGGAAGTTTCCTCCCACTCGACCATGGGAAAGCTGTTCCAGGATCTGAATACAGTAACATGGCAATCCCAAAAACCTTTTTGCATTTGTGTTAGGTACCTCCACAGCAGCAGAAGCCATTGTTATGCTGTAAGTATTTAGGTGCTGGATCAGTATCTACTTTCAAGTTATTCACACACATTCAGTAAAACACACACCCTATTCTGGGGATCCCTTCTGTCATGGTTAGGAAGTCCTTGAATTTCAAACGATTTTTTTTCATGAACAGGTTATGGCCATTTGCTCTTCTAATTAATAGACATTTTCATTCATTGTTTGTTACATCCTGTTATACCTGTAGCCAACCTTTGTTTTTCTACATGAAGCAAGCCAAACTCCTTATAAAATATGTCTTTCAGTTCTACTGCTAAATACTATATTTATAGTTACGGAACTCCAGCAGTAACTTTTCTCCAGCCAACTCACTACCTTTCCATGTAAGTAGTCGTGGGACACATAAATTATTAAACTAAACAGCTTGTAAGACACAAAAATATTTTTGGTAGGCTTCAGTCAATCAGCTGTATTATTTGCATGAATGCGTTCATGTGTGTTATGCAGCTACAGAGGAGTCTTTTTTACCTGTTAGAATAGAAATAGGGAAACAACATTATCTTAGCACCTTCCACTGGCCAAAAGACTGAAATGGTTGTTTTGGGTTTTAATTATTTGCTGATTTGGATAATATGAAGTTGTGTAGAAGATGCCAGAATAAACAAACAGGATTCTCAGCAAGGATTTATCAACTGTTGTGACTGTATATATGTTCAAGAGAGAGTCTTAAAGAGAGATAAAGAGATCTTAAAGTGCTGGTTGTAATTTTCTCATCATCCTACTCCCTTTTTGCTTTTATTCCGTTCTGTTTCTTGTAGAATAAACTTTCCTACTTTCCTCTCTAAGTCGAGTACTGAAGTCTGTTTTGCCCAGAACCGTAATTGGCAGCAAGCCCTCCCTGCCCTTGTCTCAATCCACAACATCCTTGCTTATCTTTTTCCTCACATTTTGCTGGGGCCTCTGCAATCCTAATGAGGGTGGGGGTGAATGGGGGCAGCGAGCGAGAGACTGTCGTGGTGCTTCATTGCTGGCTGGGCAAAACCACGACACTATTGCAATAATAAAGAGGAACCCTGTGACCCAGACCCAGAATTGTTATTTTAAAAGCCCACAGAACAGCAGGTAACTACAGGAAGGTACAGTATCAGCACTTGGAATTAATCATAGCCTATTTTTAGAATTAAGTGCATTTCACAGATTCACAGAATGGCAGGGGTTGGAAGGTTCTGCACTCATAGAAGGCTATCAGGTTGGTCAAACAAGATTTCCCCTTGGTGAATCCGTGTTGATTCCCCTGATAACCATCTTTTCCTTTGTGTGTTTTGAGATGACATCCAGGATTAGTTCTTCCATCACCTTTCCAGAAATGGAGGTGAGGCTGACCGGCCGGTAGTTTCCCTGGTCATCCTTCTTGCCCTTTGAAGACTGGAGTGACATTGGCAGTTCTCCAGTCCTCAGGCGCCTCACCAGTCCTCCACAATCTTTTGAAAATGATGGAGAGAGTCTTAGCAGCTACATCAGCCAGCTCCCTCAGCATTCTTGGATGTATCCCATCAGGTCTCATAGATTTATGGGTGTTAAGCTTGCCCAGCAGGTCTCTAACCTCATCCTTGTGCACCAAGGGGAAGTCTTCCATTCTCTAGATTGTTCTGCTCTCCCCCAGGGCTTCCCAAGGACTGGCCTTGACAGTGAAGACTAAGGCAAAGAAGGCATTCAGTACTTCTGCTTTCTCAGCATCCTCTGTCAGCAGGGCACCCTCCTTGTTCACCAGCGGGTTCACATTCTCTCTAACCTTCCTTTTGCTGCTGATGTATTTGAACAATTCCTTCTTGTTTTCCTTTACTTCCTTTGCCAGTTTTAATTCCAAAAGGTCTTGGGCCTTCCTGGTTTTGTCCCTGCATACTCTAATGATGTTCCTATACTATTCCCAAGCAACCAGGCCCTTTTTCCGCCTCACATTTGAAGCAGATCGTGTACTTGTTTTTTTGTATGTCTGAGACTGTGGCACAGAATGGGTAAATCTGTTCAGTAAGAGAGAAGGCATGGAGGAAAGAATAAAAAATATTTGTTTCCCAGGAGATGTAATAAAAAATTTTCATGTTTTAGTAACCCTTAGATCAGTGTATATTTGGATCTGATTTTTAAGCCTTAGATTCTGGCAAGTGGAATGGGAAGTGGGAGATAGTTCCTGACAGAGGGAGATCCTCCTCCACTGAGCATCATCTCAACACAGTACACAAACCTAAGCAATTAACCTCATGCTAAATGGATGTCTGCAATAATCACTAAGGTCTGGATTTATCCCACCTAACTTTAGAAACCTATCTGAGCTACTTAAGCTGAGAGTATAGTAGCTCTAGTTGTCTCTGTATCCCGCTGAGAGGCAGTTGCAGGGGATGAGTCAGATCTTCAGAGGGCTGAGCAGCCTTTTGTGCTGAGTATAAAGGGAATGACTCCTGGTGTTGCATTTCTGTCTGAGGCACTTCTGTTAGGTGCCCAAAGCTAGACAGGATGAAGCTGTGGCACACTGTTGCAGCACCTCTTACAGGCCTTCCCCTAGGTGTGTAGGTGTTCCTGGTGGTTGAGTTAGAAGGTTGTAATGAGAAATTCAGCTGATAAGAGATCAAAGTTATACCAAAAGATTACTGTGCACTGCTTTAAATGGGGAAAGAACAGTTTGATTTTTCACAGTACAGTGCATGACTCTGTACTTTGGCCTGGTGTTGTTTGGTCTGTGTAACCTTCAGGCAGTAAGTGGTAAATGATAACTCTTCTCTGATGTGACATTACTAACCATGAAAGGAATGTATAGAGGTTGCAAGCTCAATAATGAGCATGTTTGCCCTGTTTCCGCTTTGCCTGTATTTTGAAATGGAATGTAGTATGTTGAGCTTAATGTGGTTGTAGCCTTTTCATTTCATCTTTTCTTCTTCCACTGATGCATAAGACACTGTGAAAACAGCAGTATTCCCTGTCTCCTGCAAGCACAAACATTTTTGTGGTACATCATTTCCTGGCCTTTATGGGTTTCCCCTTTCCCTGCATGAGAGGAGTCCAGGCCAAAGAATGACAATGGTAGCTCCAAATTGAGGAGTAGCTTTTGAGTTCTCTTTTGGTGAAAAAACAGCCTTGGAGCTTCCTCTGCCCAGAAGAATGGAC
Organism: Urocolius indicus; assembly: GCA_013401255.1. Lineage (NCBI taxonomy): Eukaryota > Metazoa > Chordata > Aves > Coliiformes > Coliidae > Urocolius > Urocolius indicus. Next base: position 196,689 of record WBNH01003908.1, read on the forward strand.
AAAGGCAGAATATGCTTACAAATAGCCCTTTCCATATGATTGTGTAGTCCACCACTGTTCTCCAAATAACTTCTGAACCAAGTAATTTCCCAGAAGATAGTCTGAGACTTACTCTAAGCTTGTGTGAGCAAGTCGTGCTAGAACTACAGATAGAGCAGACAGGAGGGACTGAAAGAGTCTGGTCGGTATTCATTGTACACAGTGCCTGCTGCTCCAGCATGTGGAGAAGAAAGACATAATGTACAGCTGAGACTCTCCTGGTCCTAGATACAGACAGGGAAGCAAGACTGTTTTGCAGCTACCTGCTACAGTAGCACTTCCCTTCAAGGCTGTTCATGCTGTTTCTTAGCCAAAATGCAGTAAACTCAAAAACAGGGCTGCAAACTTGTTGAGCCTGAAAGGCTATTACATCACACCCTGCAGCTGGCAAGGAGCCTGGGAACCAGGGTATGTGCAGCAGGTCCTTCAGTTTGTCTCTCTCCAAAAAGTCATGCCACCTATCACAGCTCCACAGTCTAGCTGGCAGATTTAAAGAGATTTCAATCTGATGAAAAGTGTTGTTTGAGTCTGATGTTGTTTTAAAAGGGGAAAAAAAAAAGGGGGGGGGGGCGGGCAGAGGCTGGGAAAAAAGGGAATCCGGTCTGTGACTGTACAAGAACTCCCTATTTCAGTATTCATGTGGTTTAAGGCAATGTATTACAGTGCCAAGACATTACTGTGATTCAGCTTTGATTTACACCACAGTAAACGGATCACGGCAATTAGAGCCATAAAGGCTGTCCCTTACTAGTGAAGAAAGCTCCTGCAGCGCTGTTGAGTCCAGGCTAGTTTTAAGTGCTTTAACACCAGCACTTCTTTGAGGAGATGATTCTATTCTTTAACAGATCCTATGGGCTGTACCAAGCTATCATTGCTTAAATGTTTCTCCATCCTGGGACTGTTGCTGTCCCAGTGAACATGTGTTTGATTTTTAAATGGTATATATTTGTCCAACGGTTGGAATGTAACCAGGTAGTTGCAAAAGTAAAAGGAGTAACTTTTTGATGAACTATGTAACAGTTACATACAAAATGAATGGGAAATTGTTTTGAGCCCACCTGATTTAATTTCAGTCTCCTTTGACAGAGTATCACAGTAGCTTCACTGAATTGAATATAGGCTCACAAGAGAATTATTTAATATGGCTGGAAAGCCCATAGGGATATTCAGTGGGACATAAAGAATAAACAAACCAGTAAACTCAACTGGAACTGAAAACTGGGGGAGCTGGTCAACAGCAGCCGAACACGAGCTAGCAGTGTGCCCAGGTGGCCAAGAAGGCCAGGGGCATCTTGGCCTGTATCAGAAACAGTGTGACCAGCAGGAGCAGGGCAGTGATTGTCCCCCTGTGCTGGGCCCTGGTGAGGCTGCGGCTTGAGTGCTGTGTTCAGTGTTGGGCCCCTCACTACATGAAGGACACAGAGACAGAGACTGGAGCTGCTGAGGGGTCTGGAGCACAAGTGTGATGAGGAGTGGCTAAGGGAGCTGGAGGTGTTTGGTCTGGAGAAGAGGAGGCTCAGAGATGACATGATCACTCTCTGCAACTCCCTGACTTGAGGTTGTAAGTGAGGTGGGGGTTGGTCTCTTCTCCCAAGTAACAAGTGACAAAACGAAACAAGTAACAAAAGGAAATGGCCTCAAATTGTGCCAGAGGAGGTTTAGATTGGAGATTAGTACAAGATTTTTCTCTGAGAGGCTTTTTAAACATCTGCCACCAGGGAGGTGGTGAATCCCTGGAGCTACTGCAAAGCCGTGTAGCTGAGGTGCGGAGGGCCATGGGTTAGTGGTGCGCTTGGCAGTGTGAGGGGAGGGGTTGGACTCGATGACCTTAAAGGTCTTTTCAAGCCAAAACAATTCTATGATTCCATGGCTACAAAACCAGAAAGCTTCAGCTATACCACACTGCTCCTTTTTAATTACAGATCCCATTTTATGAATATTCTGTTTTCCCACTTCACCTTCTCCCTATCAGTCATCTTTTATATCACATTTCATATTTTCCTCTCCTTTTACTACTTAAAGTATGTAAAAAGCATCTTACTATCCATTTTCTACTGGTAAATTTGTTTTTTTAAGCTACTTATTTGCTTTATAAGAAAAAAAAATGTCCAGTCACACCTTCCTGAAACACTGTTTTCCTAAAGTATTTGTATTCTGGTTGCAGGGTTCAGATTCATGACAATCAAACTTAGGATGCAGAAAATCATATTGCATAAAGATGATTTTTTTCTGCCCTAAGGAAATGTGTGTCTGTGTCTGTTTGTGGTTTCTGCAGCCACAGAGATAATTTAATGTACTATCTATGAATTCACTCAGTGGAGTACTTATTTTAATGGCATGATGTCCTACAATTTCTGTTCCTCCTAGTCCTAGAAGAAAAGGAGAAAGGCTAGGTGGAAAAGATGATCATCCAGAATGCTGAGTCCAATCGATCCCCAGCTGCTCTGGTATCTCTCATAAGGTTGTAAGTAGCTAAGGCAATTAAAACTAGAGCATCTATGAGTCTTTTTTAAGATACACATTGGTACCAAACTCTTGACCCCAACATCCTGAAGACAGAGTTAGTGGCTTAAAGCTAAGTTACTGTTGTCACCCTGAATGACAGCCTGGTTTTACCCTTTGAACTGATTTATCACACCACCGCATATTTCTAAATTTTAGACTTGTTAATTTAATAAGCATCCTGTTACTTTGCTAAAAGATCAGAACTTCTTGTAAGAGCAAGCTCTATTAGTAATCCAAAGCCCGTTGCATGCTCTGTGATTTAATGTAAAGCTGCAGCTTCATGTAGGCATGCTGACATTTTCTTACAAGCTATATCTGGGCAATTTTGGAACACAAAACATCTTTACCATCTAGGCTGTTTATTAAAAAGGCAGTAGGGATTCTTAAGTCTTTCTGTGAGAATGGAGCAGAGATGCACAGTTTTGAACCTCTGCTCTGTTGCACCATGCCTGCTGTTATATCGGACTAGAGGGAAAATACAGCTAAGTGAAGAATGCTTATGGAAGGGAACTCTACAAGCTCCTTGCCATATTCATCTTCTTAGCATGGTTTTGCCTATACTGTATTTTTAGATACAGTCTCTTTAGTGGCCAAATGAGCTTTAAAGAACGTGAAATGCTGGCTGATACCAAAAGGAAATAAACTACATAAAGCAGTGATACTTCTTACTTCCTCACAACATTCCCCAGTCCCTTCCTCTAACTGGATGAAATAAACTGTTGAAGCTGGGAGAAATAAAGAGGATATCTCTAACGATACTCCCTGCTGCACGGCTTCTTTCCTCCAGCTTTTGTATTTTATAGTGTCACTACCTGCTTGTGCATGAGGAGAGCAATACAGCTTTTTTAAAATACAGCTTGTGTCTGTAGTGTTTTGGGGTTTTTTTTTTTCCTTTTAAGATTACAATCAAACAAGTTTGGCCATTTGAAAGTCAGCTGCATGGGCTGCTGACTCAGAAGAGGATTAGATACCATCTTGGTAGCAGCTTGGAAAAAAATGTTTCCATTGTGCTGGTGAAATGAATACAAAATATTTATTCTTTGAGGTTGTTCACAACAGCATTCTCAGCTGGAACTGAGGGTGGGGCCACATGGAAGACATTTGTAGGAAGGCAATAATGATTTGTGCAATGCTCAAGGTATGCATAATCGTATGTTACGATTAACAAAGGACAACAAAGGACGAGGCTTCTCCCACATGGGGCTTAGAAACTGAAGGGTAAACGGGTGAAGTAATCAACAGAGGATGAAAGAGAAAAGGTAATGGAGGCAGAAGGTCAGCAAAAGAAAGAGAGGGGGCAGAATTCGAGAGGGGAGGTTTTATTTTAGTCCTTTTGCATGTTTAGGGTTACAGAAAATTGCCAGTGGTAAGGTTAATATCTTGAACTTCAGAAATCTTTATCTGCCACTTACTTACTTATTTTCACTTACAAATGCAGAAGCCAGGGCATCTGTGGTATGTAGAAAGTCCTCCTTGTACCTCAGAACAAAAAATTACTAATTGCTGTTTTGTGGTGTGTAAGCACATATGATTCAAGCAGAAAAATAAACATGATTCGTGCCCTGAGGACCTTATTGTCCAAGAGCTTGATCTAGCAAAACAGGCCAGGCAAATTCTAAAACTGTAAGAAAGCATTGGCTTAAACAGGATTGTTCCTAAGCACTGCTTCCAGTGTGTGCTGGCAGAGTAGGTTTTAAGTGTAGCCATAACACAGCAAGCGATGACAGGAGGCACTGAAGAAAGGTAACCTGAAGGTTACAGCACTGATTTTGGTTGAGGTTGCTATGTATTTATGTTTCAGAATCTCAGGTGTTCTTTTGTTTTGGTTAATGTCAGTGTGATGATGGCTTTGACCCAGGAAAGCACTTAAATGTGTGGTTAATTTTCAGTATATTGGTAGTCCTGTTGGAGTCAACAGCACTAGAGCACTTGAAGCTATGTGCATGCCAAGTCACTTTGCTCGACCAGAGTCTTTGTACTATTCTTATAGTCTATTAAAACACAAATGACTAGCGTGAGTATTGAAGATGAGAAAGAAAGATGAGGATGGGAAAAAAAAAGAGACCAGGAAAACATAAGGATTCAGAAGAAACTAAGTGAGGGAAAGAGCTGGTAGATCATAAAAGGAGAGAGCTTCAAGGGACAATGGAAAATAGCTAATCACTAAGTGTTAGGGAGAGCTAGGACTGCAAGATTGCTATCTGACTGTTGTTGCCTTTCAAGTTTTGGGTGCCTGGATTGTATTTCCTTGGAAACATTTGCAGTGTGTCCCACCTCAGGATCCAGCTCCTTACATAAACTGAAAGAGCTATTAATGAAGCCAGCAGATTCCCCTCCTGACCCTTTCCCTTACACATGCTGATCAGGACTGCACAAGTATAGGTCCCAAACAGCCCTGTTGCACACAGGGGGCAGGATGCTGCCAGAGCCAATTCTTTGGGAGCACTGCAAAGAATAGTTTTGACGGAGGGGGCACAACTTTCTTTCCTGGAATATGTCCTCAGAAAAAGACAGCAAGATGCCACCAAGTATGGCTATGGTACAAAAGGACATAAGGCAAACTGGTCACCAAGTAGTTTCTTCCACCATCCAAGATTTTATAGGTATGGAGGTTACATTTTGAAGAAAAAGATGCCTTCCTCAACCTTCCTGCTTTTCCTCGTGGCCTCAAGCATTTGGCTGCTGCAGTTTTAGAGAAGAAATCTTGAGGAGCAAGATAGAGCATTGCAGTTGCAGAGTTATTAAGGAAACAAAAAAAAGAGTTTAAAAAGGGTGCCAGTAGCTGGGCATGCTCTGGAGATCAGTGTGAGCTGGCTGCAGCCATCTGGCCTGTCACTTGTGCAACTCTAAGCCGCTTGGTCTCACGGTGCCTCAGTTTCCCATTTGTAAAAAAAATGGAGTTACACTAAGCTAAACAGATGTTATGATGATAAATGCATTTAAAAGTACTACATAACTCAGATGTCTTTTAAACAGGAGCTGCAAGTGGCTTAAGATAACCATAGTTAGCAAGTGATTTATTTAAAGTTTATAGCAATAGGCTTTTACACTGCAGACTGTGTCTATAGGAAATGATGTTTTCAGAGCACATCAAGCTTTACACAAAAGATCACTGTAAAGTAGGTTGCTCCTCTGAGCCCTAGGGAAGCATGTCAAGAAAGAATTTCAACTCTTTGCAGACATTTAACTACAGACTGAGTCTGCATCTAAGCTTGCATTCTTGTGAACCCAGTGTTTGCCATAGCCACACTACAAACATCCACTGCTCATGAATATGCTTTTGTATCCACATCTCCACAAGCTCTGCAGTAACCTGAGCATGGTGGCAGGCTTGCTGGAGGTAATATCCCTGGTCCCGAGTGTGGAACCAGTTTCATTTCTTTTTCAGTTCTAGTTCCTGTAATACAGGGACAAGCCAGACCAGTATTTCCATATCTTTTTCTGACAGTGTTTGTAGTCATAAAACATTTAGCTCAGATACTTGATATGATTCTTGCTTAGCACAGTCCTTGCTTTGGTCAAACCACAGAACCAGGGCAGAGGATATGGTTTCACCTGTAGTGTACATGAAATGATTGAAGGATATAGTTTAGAGGCTGTAAAAAGGGAAAGCATGCATGACAGAAAGAAGCTATCCGTTGTGTGCTGCTGGCATTGCAGATTTCTAACAGGCTTCCCAGGTGGGTTGCTGAGTCTTCTTCTCTGGATACATTCAAAACCCACCTGCACAAGTTCCTGTGTGACCTGCTCTAGGTGGTCCTGCTCTGGCAGGGGGGTTGGGCTGGATGATCTCTCAAGATCCCTTCCAGCCCTTAAGATTCTGTGATTGTGTGGTAACAATAAAAAGGAAGCAGCACACACAAAAAAATAGACCTGGAGTGATAAGCAGTAGATCTAGAAGTAATTCAGCAAGAGGGTTAGGTTCCTCAAGCTATGCAGAACTGAAAAGCAGCTTTTTGTCAAAAAATTATCTTAAGGTTACAAGTCAACTGTGCACTCTGTCTTTAACGAAGTTTATTGATATATCAGTTTGTCTGCACATAATAGTAGCTCCTTTGAGATAACAGACTTCACAAGTTTTAGCAGGGCACTCATGCCGAGTTTGTCACCTGTGGGGTGAGCTTGAAATCTAATGCAAACACCCAAGCTCTGAGCGCTATGAGGAAGTCTTTCTCGGGTGTCTAAAGTCCTCCCAGAACTGCACTGAAAAATGCTTCACTATCTTTGCCTGTTTCTTTGAGATAGCTTTCAAATACTCTTGGAATCTTATGAAGTATTGAGACCCTCAGTCACGATAAGATCGGCAGATAGCAACCATCTGCAGAGCAGCACATTCGCTCCATCTTTATAGGCTGCAGTGACCCGCTTCTTAGTGCAACTTGTGCCACAGAGTGAAATATTTGTTCAGTCTGAGTTTTCTGTAAATTTCTTGAAGAAGTTTTTTTTGAGATTGTAGGTGATCCAGCTCTGAGCTGAAAGTTGTCTGTAACCGCCTTTGTAACTCAGACCTGCATTGTGCTGCTAATGTCCAGGCTCAGTAAATCTGCCTTTAGCCTTTCAAACCTCTGATGATCATGAAAATTACATTTTAATCGTAGGCTACTAATAGAGTACTAGAATTTTGTATACTTTACTCAAGCCTGAAGTGTGATGTCAGTTAACTTCAGGCTTGGTTAGGGAAAAGGTGTTTCATTTTAAGTTTAAAAAAGATGATCACTGCAAGCCCGTGTAACGAGTGTTTGTACAGTGAAGTCACTATCCATGACCCAAGATTCAAAATACAAGACTAAGCTGAAGAAAGCTACATGGTGTGTAGGAAACGTGTTTATTTAAACCAGATTTGGCTCTGAGTAAGTTTTTTAAAAAATTTGTTGTTCTCAGTGGCCTCTGTTCTGCAAATTAATCACCAGTACTCTGGCCTCAATCCAGCTTAAGTACTTAAGTGCTTAACTTTAACTAACACAAATCATTCTGTATTCAGTGCCAGTGAATGAAGAGCCCCATAAAGGTGGGCTCACGCTTACCGTTTTCCATTCACTTTAAATGAATGGATGCTTACTTGTTTTTTTGCTGTATTATCTTAATCTGTTCTTGGAGGTTTTTCCCAAATATTTGTTACAACAAAATATCTGCTGTAATCAAGCTTATTATCTGATTACTGCAGCAATAATTTCCCCTTTCCCTTAAATGTGCCCCTCAGTGTGATAAGAGGTAGGTCCTATTTAGAAGAGACAAAGGAGCACTCAAGCATGTGTGTGAAAACAGCTGAAGTGTATCTTTTCGAGCATAAATGATCACAAACATTTAAAAGAAGAACACTTAAAAGCTCTGGAATAGACTAAAGCAAAGCAGCAGCCCTGTGTTTGTGGAATCAGGTACCACACTTGTAAATCAGTACTCCTAACAAATTCAGGTCAGTTCCTCACAAGTACTCAACTTCTTTGAACTTTGTGTTCAAAGGACAGAGTTTTAATTGTTAGGCTGTTTGATCAATAACTTGCCACGCTGATAATATTGATTTGGACTCCACCTGTATGCTGCATGACTAATCCAAGGAGCGAATGGCCACGAAGGATTATGTGGAGGAGAATGCCTCCAATATTCTGGACTCAACCCTTAACCTCTGAGTTGCAGAGTGATGCAGGATCCAACACACAGCTAGAGATTAGAGGTTATATAAACAAATCCTGCCTCTTCGCCACTTGTGCCTTAACTTCTCTGTAAGAATTGAGCTGGGGATCTAGACCTTGGTCTTTTTGGAGTTTTGAAGCTCCTAACTCTTTTGTCAGTGGTACTATTACATTTTTTTCTTGAAGTGAGGTGCTGCAGGACACTGTTTGTGTATAGGAGAGGTTCTTTGTTTCTGGTGTTACATCAAAGGAAGTTTTGTAAATCTGTCCTCTTTCTCAGTTAAGTCGGTGACAGAACTCACTGGGATTAAACTGCACATTCATTTCCATATAGAAATATTTAGGAAGGGCTCTGCAATAAAACATTGAATTACTCTGTTCATTCAGTTCATGTGTCTTCAGGGTAAACAGATTTCAACACGCGGTACTGTAATTGCAGTGGAGATTTAGTAAGAATAGAAGTTACCTATTTCGTCATCTTTCCTAGTGCTGAATGCACTACATTCTTTCTTTGTTTGTTTTTAGGATTTGGCTAAATTTGATTGGTTTTCCACTTATGTTATATATTTAACCTACTAGAGATCCTCAGCTGTGACTGCTTATCACTAATAATTAACTCTGTAAAGTAACTAATATTAAAGCTGCTGTTATGTGGGAGGATACTTGCATTGGGAGGCTGGTTACTAGTTCTCACATGTAAAAGCAATCTATAGTTGTTCTGTATTCCATGTCAAAAAAACTCCTGCTTAAGATGACTGGGCGACTCGTATTTTCATGATAGTGAGATGAAGAGGAAAAAAAAAAAAACCCTTTCAGGAAAGAGGTCTTATCATCTTTCATTGTATTCTTTGCAGGTACAGGAAGAAAAAACTTGAATCCAGCATTTTCTATGAGGCATCCTTACTAGTTTGTTTAGTGCTGGAAGAGAGGTTCCTTAGAATAAATGGTAGAACTTACAAATCCTGCCCAGCTGCTCTGTTCACTCCGAGCTTTCTGAGGCAAGGAGGACTTACCAGTCACAGAGNGATGACTGGGCGACTCGTATTTTAAGGAAAGTGAGATGAAGAGGAAAAAAAAAAAAAAACCCTTTCAGGAAAGAGGTCTTATCATCTTTCATTGTATTCTTTGCAGGTACAGGAAGAAAAAACTTGAATCCAGCATTTTCTATGAGGCATCCTTACTAGTTTGTTTAGTGCTGGAAGAGAGGTTCCTTAGAATAAATGGTAGAACTTACAAATCCTGCCCAGCTGCTCTGTTCACTCCGAGCTTTCTGAGGCAAGGAGGACTTACCAGTCACAGAGCTCTTCACTGGGACTGACTGTGTTCTCTCACCACCTGACAGACCCGTGCACTGCCACCCCATAGCCAGACGTTCCACCATGCAGTTAGGGGTTTTAAATATAGAAGGGTTACAAGATGAGGTCCTAATCTCAGCCTCACTGATTCTAGTGTTGTAAACCACTGGCATCACCACACTCCTGCAGAAAACAAGCAGGAGTTTAATTTACAGTTTAACCAACAGATGAAACCTTTTCTTCCAATAAATTATTTTCCGACTTCACGAACCAAGACTAAATTAAACAAACAATAAGAAGTGTTTTAAATTAATTTTGCACAAACAGATTGCAACAGAACAAGCATATCTATGACATACATTTGGAAAACTTCTGAGTAGTTCACTGACAGCTCATCAGGAGAAGAGCTGTTAACTACTTGAGTTGTAGAGAACTGTAACTGTAATAAGGAGCACTAGCAAATGGTGGGAAAATTACCATTTGCAGTTTACTTTTGCACTCAAAATGGGCTTGCCTTGATTTGCATTTAGATGAGAATTCCTTCTTGTTGCTCTTCAATCCATTAGGTTTTATAAGTAAGTAGCTCATTTTTTTTTTCTCTGCCGAAGTGCTTGGAAGGGTGATCAGTTTTACTGCCGAGCTACGGGCTGCGCAGGTGGCACCCCTGCCAGACCGGCATTAAAGCCTTCATCCATCACAACGAAACGAGTAGAAAAGTCAGGAAAAGCTTTGAGAAAGGCAGCCTGGATTTTACCTGGAAATGCGTATTTCTAAATAAAGCAGAGGTAACATTTTTTTTGCAATGCTTGAATGAGCCTGTTCCACACAGACTTGTGATTTGCAGCAGCATTTCTTTTTTTAGGTTATTCTACCCAGTAATCAAAAGCTAATATGTAATTTTTATTACAACTCAAACAATATTTGCTTCCTCTAATGATTTGCTTTTTCTAATTTAGAATTAAGGCTACTGGGGTGGAGGGTTGGGCCTGGCAGGGAGGGCAAAGCAAATTTACATCTGAATTACGTTGTAAATAAACTGGCTTTGGTACAAAACATAAAGACTTCTCGTTGAATTACCTTACCAAGACTAACTATATCTTTCTAAAGACTGGACAAAAATAGAAACAAAAGAAAATAATTCCGGAAAGGACATTAAAAATTCATTTACCCCCCAGAGCACAATCAGCTCTATGTAAATAATTCCCAACAAATGTGGGGGGTTTAACCTGTTGCCGTAAACTCCCCATGACAGTGATTTCACAGGGTTTTGTTCCGCAAAGGGTGCTGGTACTTCACTGTTGTTATATTCAGAAATTTCTCCCGAAGTCCAACGTAAGACTTGCCCGCTAAAGGCTGAATAGGTTCTTATTCCATAACCAGTGGACGCAGAACATAGTTTACCACTTTCCTTCTTGCAAAAACATGTTATATTTGGAGACTGTTATTATATTTTCCTTCAATCCTTTTTTTTTTTTTTTCCCCCTAGACTAAGAAACTGGAAGATTTTCAAGTCCTTTCTTTACAGGTCATGTTTTCCGAACTCCTACATCATTGATGTTGCTTTTCTTGGACTCTCTTGGTTCACTTGTGTTCAATGCCCAAAACTGAATGCAGTATCCCAGCTGGCATCTAACCTGGGAATGTGTAGAACAGATTCTCTGTGTCTTATCTATAACATATTTGTATATAGTGTGGGTTTTTTTTCCCCCCAAGAATCTGACATCGTTGTCTGACTTTTAGTTTCATTCTCAAGTCTCTTCCTTGCATTTTATTTTTGCATTTGACTGTTGTGTAATGTGCTCTAGTTACCCATATCAAAGCGCATCTTCTTTGTCAAAGCATTGCAGCAATTCTCAAGGTTATTTGAAGTTGTAAGGATATTCCTAAAAAAAGCAATATCTCTTACCACTGAGTTATTTCAAAATGTGATTGGGTAACTCCTTTTTCCTTTGTCAAGTCATCGGTGAAAACACTGAATGATATTAGAACATAGATCTCTGTGGAACCCTCTCTCAAACCCTTCCAGTTAGATCAAGAAATCTTCCTTGTGAATGTTGTTGTGACCCTTGGCAGCCATTTCATCTAGACTATCAGATTTGCTTGCGTGAATGTCATGCAAGAGAGTGTCAAAAGCCCTGTTAACTCACACTGCGTCTGCTTTCCCACAAGACTTCTAGCCTGTTATTAAAGTGACTGGGATTAGCTCGACACCATTTATACACGTTGGCTGTTACTGATGATCTTTCTTTCCTCTGGCTACTTAAAACTGGTTTATTTGTTCTCATAGCCATCTTAGAATAGAAGTTACACTGAGTAGTTCATAGCTTCTTGTTTCTTCCCTGCCCCTTGCTTTACAGATAGCTATCCTAAGCAGAATGAATCTGACCGCTTGGAGATTCAGAGATCTGGTCAGTATAGTGGCTGAGGTCCAGCATACTTTTAGCCCAAGTAGTTGTCTAAAATAGGCCATGATGTCCTCGAAATGTTGTTTCTCCACTGGTTGCAGAAACAGCAGCCTAGGGTTAACTGGTTCAATATAAAAGCTACACAGCAGGTGTCATTGAAAGCATTTGAGTATAGCTGGTCTGATAACTGCCACTGAGAGATCCCTGTCCCATGGATGCCACCCTGCTAGTTCCCAGAAGCAAGGTGGCAGGAAACTGAATCAAAAATGATCTTCTGCTGATGTTAGTTGCTGTTTACATCCCTGAACCATTCCTACAATTCAACTACTTAGCATGCTCTTATGAGAATAATGGGATTCCTTCAATAGGACATAGGACTAAAAGACCTCCTGGGTTACCAGATAGGTTTTAACATATTCTTTACAGGATACAGAAAATTAGTCATCCCCTTTACTCTAGAAGGCTAAAGAAAACAGGCAGAGACAAAGTAAGCATTTACCTACTGAAATTTACCTTCTAGCCTTCCAGAAGTACTAAATCCTCTTTTGTTTACACTCACCTTTTAATGACTTTTGCTGTTTTATCAACTTAAAATTGTTTTACCTTGCCTCCAGAAAGATTACTGGCACTGCCTTATTGAGCTTCTGCATTAGCCTTATGTTGTAGGTCCATGTTTTTTGTCCTAAATAATGTCCTTATAAAAACCAAACTGAAACCTGGCAAAGAAGAAATTACTCAGGCAGCTTTGGTTTTCCATATATTTATCTTCTAAACTTCTCTATATAACATTTATTTTGCTTAGCAGTATTTGGTATGCAAGGTCTATACTGACTTGTCACATTGGGTATCTGCAACAGTTAAAATGAGCTACCTGACACACTCTGATAGCAAACATTTAAACCATCATCTAGACAAATCCCTTGGTTGTAGTTAGTAAAAACCTCCTGTGGCAGTATAACAAAGAGTCACAATAAATCAAGACTGAAATGTTACAATATACGATATCATCTTGGGCGTAATTAGAGGTCTTTTGAAACTCAGATCTTTTCCCTGTCTTTAACCAGCAAAACAGAAGGCAAAGTTTGTAGGGAGAAGTAATAAGTAATACCGTTAAAAATATCTGCTAATTTGACTAATGCTGCAATGTACAAGACGGTGTTTTCACCCTTGATGTAAGCTGACCGAAGAGCAGGCTGTTTCCAGAAGGTGTGGTCCCACCGTCACTCTTGCCCTTGGCACTCCTTGTGCCAGTGCTAGCTGGTACAACTGCATGGTGAGTTGGATCAGGAACTGATCTGGCTAAAACCCAGTCTTTTCTTTTAGTCCTTTTGGTTTTCAGCTACATCAGTTTCTTGTTCTGACTCGCTGTGTTGCCTACAAGCCATCAAGAGCTAGAAATGCAAAGCAAGGAGCAAAATGAACACCATGATCAGCAGCTTGTTCCAAAATGGGTTTAAATAAATTGTGAAATGGCAGGCAGTTTCAGCCGTTAGATCTCTTATTTCCTTTGGGATGCTTTGAGCAATGTGGATGTTACAACATAGCCAGAATGCTTCCATTACAAATCTCTCTTATAGATTAAATTACTGCCTTTATATTGAGTTTCTCATAGTGCTCTTGGTCTGGATGCAGATTCTCCCACTGTAGGCTAAAAATATTACAAGTTACCGTGAAGTGCTTTGTTATCCTCTGTGACTGGTCAATTAGCATATGTACTGAAATCCGAGAAGTCTTTTTAAAATATAACTATGAATGAACTATTTTAGGATTTTATTTCCAAAGGATACACGGAAGAACTGGATATTGTTAACTTCTGGTCCATCACCAGTTGGCTTCTTTGCTTGAAACTCCTCTGGACTTGGGAAACGAGAGACAGCTTTCAGTTTCCCCATAACTTTTGGCCCTCTCCTCTCATCGCAGTTCAATTGTACCTTTCATACTTTCCTACGTTATGCACATTACTGTGCTGTCCTAGATCTATTCAACCTTCCCTGCTTGAAAGACTTGTCAGCTCTTTGGAGCTTAAGCCTCTCCTTAGGGACCAATAGATTTTAAGTGTTCTCTAATGGCTTCTGTGACTCCTTCGGAGCACCACAGGTATGGGTGTACCCTCAAGATCTGCCGCCATCCCAAAGAAATGATCTGTTTGTGCACCTCTACAACACCCACGTTCCGCCAGGCTTCCTAAACAGTCACCGGAGACCTCCTCATTATAGTGAAGGAAGCCTACCTAGAGCTTACCGCACCTCGCAGCCTGAATAAATCTGAACCACCAGTCCTTTTCAAGTATTTGCCCGTTTCCACTGATTCTGCTGTAGCTCGGCTGATGCGATCTGACGCGGACTTGCAGCAGCTCCCATTCTGGCTCAGCTCAGCGCTCTCCGTGAGCGCGCGCCGTGCTCCAGCCGCCGCTGAGCGCGAGCGCTCCCCGCGGGGCGGCTGCAGCCGGCGGCAGCGGCGGGGCTTTGGCTCCCCAAGAGCGGGATGGGCTGTTCGCATCCGCTGCACGTTGTACACCAGCACTTGGCGCGCTGGCCCCTGCCCCGAGCCCGCGCGGCGGCGCGCCCTGAGGAAGGCTGACGCGTGGCGGCCAGCTTCCACAGAGGCCCGCGACTTACAGGAGAGGCGCCGGCACTCGGGCTGAGCTGGGACTGTAACCTCTCGATCGTTTTACATGGGGAAGCGGCGCGTGTGCTCACAGAGCGGGTACCCCGGGATGGCGGCTGGGCGCGGCGCTCCCCGTCACACACGGGGGGGGGGGGGGAACCCCCTCCACACCCCCGGGGGGGTGAGTGGAACCGCCGGCTTCCCCGCTACCGCCTCGCAGGTGAACGCGCGGGACCGTACCAATCCCGTCTCGCGGGGGGAGAGGTCTTTCCTCCCCTCTGCCTCCTCTCGCACCGCTCTAGGCCAAAGCAACCGGGCCGACAGCCGAGCCCGCGGAACGGGCTGCGAAATGCCGACGGCCCGGCGGCACTGTGGGGGGGGGGGGGGCAGTTAACCCTGCCCCCGTCCCCCTCGCGCGCGGAAGTGGTAGTTCCCTTCCCCTCCCGCTGCCGACCGACGGGCTCGACTGCAGCAAAATGGAACGTACCAATCCCGCCACCGGAGAGGGGGGCGGGGGAGAGGCGGCGGCGAGGCGTGGCGGGAAACGCCGTCCCGCCAGAGCGCGTGCGGGCCTCCCTCGGTGCGGGGCGGGGGCGGCGCCGGCGGGAGGCACGGCCGCGGGCAGCCCGGGGGCCGNCAGAAGCGGCGCTCGGCGAGCCGCGCGCTGCTGGGAGGCCGAGGGGCAGCCGCCGCCGCCCGTCCCCGCGCCAGCCGCCCCTCCTCAGCGCCCGCCCGGCTGTGCCCGTGCCGCCGCGGGGCCGCTCAGTGCGCGCCTGGATGCTCACATCTCCCTCTCCTCTCTTCCCTCCCGCAGGCGGCGGCGGCGGCAGCGGCTCCGGCTCCCTCTCAGCTCCCGGCCGCCTCCGAAGGGATGCTGGAGAAACTAGAGCTCGAAGATGAAGGTAAAAAGCCCCGGGCGGGGGGCCGNGCGGCGGGGGGCGCGGGGTATCCCCGGCGCGGAGGGGACGGGTCCCGCCGTGCCCGCGCCGGCCGCTCCCCGGGCCCCATCCCGATTCTTCTGCGGTGCTTTTGTCCCGGTGGCTGCAGCCCGAGCCGCGCCTGCCGGGCCGCGGCCGCTTGTGCGCCGCGCGCTTAGAGCCTGCAGTTCCAGCCAGCCGGGTCCCTGGTGCGGAGGGGACGGCAGCCTTCGCCGCACCCCCTCCTCTTCCCTTGCAAACACGCGTCCTTCTCGAATAAGTCTGCGATACCAAATATAGACTTTGAGAGCGAGGTGCGAGCAGTGATGGAAAGCTTTTTCAACCGAGGCTTCTACTCCTTATGGGTATGCATTACATCTGTTTAAAGCAGACATCTGTAAACTAAATTTTCCTTATGTGGCTGCTCTGATGTGACGTTGTTCTTAGCCGTCCTGTTAAGAGCTGCAGTTTTAACAAGAGTTTGCTATTCCTGACAGGAGAACTCCTGGCGAGCTTTTCTGTCTTATGAGCACTAAACTGTGCTGCGGAGAAGCATCAGTGGTTTGTCTCGAACTTGCACAAAGCACTCGCATACCTCTGAAAGATCCCTATTGAGTATCTCGAGCTTTCATTTTTCAGACAGGATTAGATTAGTGGATGCAAATGTGGACTCGTAGCTAATCTCTATGCTCAGTATTGTGAAATGGCCAAGACGCTCTGGGATGTGTTTTCCTGAGGTTGGTAACAGCTATTGAAAAAGGTAGGACAAATATTTTGGGAAAACTTTGAAAATAGTAAGCTGAGTCATTCTGTGAAAAGAAATATCAAAGCCAGTATGCTAACAATCCAGCTTCTTGGTTACTGGCGTACTGTCTACAGTTGTGGGACTGGTCTGAAGAAGTGACACCTTTTATTTTAGGTTTTCTGTGCGTGAGAAGAGGTAACTCTTAACAAAGGGATTATTTAAGCTTTTTTTCTTCTAAAGTCCAGACAGTTTGAATCGCAGTGAAATACCTGCGCCTTTGCAAATCTTGCACATCATTAAATATGAATATTAGGTGCCAAGGATATGTTGCTAACTCGTAGCCTTTTTTCCCCTCACACTGTGTAACTATTTTTAGTTAGACCTTCATTTTATGCTTATGGATAGTTAGAAGATTACCAACTTCTGTATTTGTTTTTACGTGAAGCTTGTTACACCTAGGTAGGAAATCCTAAAACCTGCTGAGTCACTAATAGTTAAGCCATTGTGAAAGCTATTTTAAACGTCTTCTAAATTGAGATATCTGAAAAGTATGTCTAGATTTAGAAGAAAAGCTTCAGTTTTGAAATGCCTTTGCAATTTGAACGGTGTAACGGAGTATTATTTGGAGATGCTTGATTGGTCTGAAGATCTATATGTGCCTTCTAAAACACTGCAATAAGGTTATCAAACTTTCTGAAGAACTTGGGTTATTTTAAGAAGTTCTTTTTCTGGTTTTCAGCTTCTATTTCACTTTGACTCTTAATTTGGCTTTAAAGCTAAGGCTTTTTCCATGAGTATTCAAACTGGATGGATGGATGATAGCAGGTCAGGAATATATCAAAAGATAATGCCTAAATAGCAAACCTATGATAAGTTTAAAGTGAATTTGGAAAGCAAGCAGTTAACTTTACTAGTCTCTTAGACTTAATGCAAACCTAGTTTGATGCCCAGTTTTCAAGTGAAGAGGAAATGATGTAGAGTGCTGTATTCAGAAGGCAAGATGCGAGTAAAATTAAGAGTGTGAATGTCAGACCAAAACTTACTGTCCAAAACGCTTCTGTATGAGGAGGCATGTGGAAGGAAAGTCATGGAAGATGCAGGTGGAAGTGCAGCAGCTTAGTTGCAGCCTGTGCTTTATGACCTAAATTTTTGCATTAGTTGCTGTAGTTGTGTTTGTGCTAATATTGGGGTTGGGAGAGTTAGATGTCATCTGATGGTGTTCACGTTTTTTCTTGGATGGCAAGTAGTAAGTACTCAGGAGCTGAGTCTTTGGAATCTTGATTTCAGTAAGTGGTTGTAGCCACACCGTAACTGATGGTCTTTTGTCAAAGGCTCCCTGATGATACCAAAAATTCTGAGTTAAATGAGAAATTCGAAACTTGTTTTGAAACTACCCTGAGTGCCTCTATTTGTATTTGCTCTTGCTAGCTTTCCAGTTTCTGTATCCATCAACAGTTGCTAACTGTCTTGTTCATCAAGTTAATACTGTAGCTTTTTGAAACAGAGCTTAATAAAAAGAGCTGAAAACTGAAGCTCAATGTGTGCACTGAATGCCATCCAGTAAGTCGGAATGCTTTTTGTTAGTCATTCTCCTCAAAGGTTACACAAATGAAAATATAAAAGCACAGAAAACATTCCTTTGATTTGAATTCTAGTTCAGAGGGTTACCTTGAGAAAAGGGAACTAGAAAGATTAATAATTGAAGTAATACCATAATTAAATATGCAGAGTCCAACCTTGATGATGTAATTTCTAAATAAAATGCTACTGTCAAGGGCATTTTTTTCCATTATATACAAAGAAGGCATATAAACTATTATATAAATGGTTATCATGGACTGTATTACATGTTCGTGTCTCAAGGAAGTGCTGGTCATCTTTTTGGTTTGCTTCAAATGTCTTCATATATGGGGCTGAATTCTCTGGGATCAGTGTAACTTCTTATTGGTAGGTCACTAGCTCTGTCTAGCATTGGCTTACAAATACTGCTGTTATGGCGTGTAAGAGCAAACCTCAGTGAGGTGCTATTAAACAGCATCAGCAGCACTACAGCTGGAACAGGATGGGCACAGAGGAGAAGGATTGGATAGGCCAGTGGGTATTTTATTTAATTTAGGGCTGTTTAGAGAACCATTTTACCAACAGCAATCACAGCGGGAAAGTAAAGAAGTCCAGAGTCTCTTTTCAACTGAAGGATGCTCTGTTTAAAAATAAACAGAAAACAGAGTGCAATATTTTAAACTCATCCTACTCAGAATTCCTTAGATGGGAGTGACCTACCTACGTCTCTTCAAAAAGTGTGAAGCTACCTGTTGGTGGTTGTGGAGCTTCTCATTGTAGTCTGAAATAGAGCAGTGCTGAGAGAACTCTCATAAAGCTATAGAAATGATCAATACCTGGTTATCTTCACACATATTGTGGGTTTGCTGATTCGCTTCACCTCTAATGTCTGTGCAATCATGTTTCTATATTAAGGTTGTTTTCACTTCCGATCAATGTCAAGAGTGGTTCTGGGTTCTGTTTTATTTTATGAAGGATGTGATAAGAAAAATGATTCTAGAGATCTAATAGGAAAAAGGGCTTTACTTAACAATTTACACTTAGTAGCTTTAATTTGTTAAACTGGAGTTCCAGAAATGGTCAATTGCCCATGCTATGGTAAGAGAAACTGGATTAGAGTAGCAAATGAATAGCAAATACATGCCTGACAATTATATTGATTTAATTAGTATAGTTTTAGCATGTTATTATGGAAACAAGTTTTGTTGTGATGTTGGCCCTCATCCATGTTAATATCTTCCATTTGCTCAGCTTGGGTAATAAAGCAGTAGCCACTGAAAGCAGAACTTATCTACTTTTCTGTAGCATCTGCTAACTCGAGTAGTCTTTCCAAGTTATCTGCAGGGTTAAGTTAATTACAGGGTTCTCCTGTATCTGTGCTCAATCCCTAGTCTGGAAAAAAGAACTCTGCCAAGTGTGTGCAACAACTGTAGCATCAGCATCATGGGACTGACTATTGAATGCTCTGCTTCTCTGAGTTGTTGCACAAAGCAGCATTTAGACATTCATTTGATAAACAGTTTGGATTAGATTGGAATCTCTCCTAGTAATGCCCTGGCCTTCATTTCCCTCTTCTTATATCATCCATCTCTTCTGTCACTTGCTCTTTTCTGACTGTTTCCTGAAACAGACTTTAACCAGTAGTTGCATCTCCTCTTAACTATTTTTTGTGACCGGGGTCATTCCTTTCCTGTTCTGCAGATTTTCTTACCTTTTTTTTAACTCCAAGTAGTTTTTTATTGAGCACTTTCTGTCTGTCAGCCTGTTATCAACTGAATGTCTGAATAGAGGTATGAAAACAGATGTCTCTTTGGTGTGAAAAATAGTTGCGGCATGTAACACAATGCATTTTAATGTGCGTACTATGTTTGGTTCACTTATCAAGACTGAAGGATCGAATGCTCCACTTAGGAGACAGTAAAGATATTCCATTGCAAGTGTTGCTTCATTTCTAATAAACATTCATTATGTGACTGTTAAAGCTGGTGCTCTCTGGAGTACAGAAACAGCGTTTTGCTCACAAGATGTGCTTTGACATAGTAGGGTATGTGATAACAATGACAGGGCGTCTTTTACACAAGACTTTTCTATGGCAAATTAGAATCCTAAGTGGAAATAGCAAGAAATTATCAAGCAGATATGATAATTAATATTGACTTCATACGGTCTAGTTTGGGATTATTTTCATTTCCTGCTGTAGAGTTACTTTGTGGTGTGATATAAGAGGCACAGTAGCAGATTCTAAAAAAAAAAAAAACCAAAAAAAAACCCTTAGTACTTTTTTGTCTAATGGGAAGTGGTACTGGACACTTGCATCTGAAACTATAGACAAGCATTTATTATGCAGAATTTACTCAGCTTTTATTTTTCAGTGATTTTTGACACAAAGGACGTGAATAGGACAAGGGATTTACTGAGATGTATTTCCCAGAGTTGTTAAAGAATAACATCTCTGAAATATTCAAATGTTCGGCTTTATTTGTTTATGCAGCGAATTGTGATCAAATACCTCTCTGGACTACACCTTCTCTTGTCTCTTTCTGAGAGTTTGCTATATTCTAACGTCACAGATGTAATTTTTTTTTCTGTTGTAAATTTCCATAATCAGAGTTGAAAGATTAAAATAATGTATAAAATGATAGGTAATTGAAAGAATAAAACTTTAATTGAGCAGCGCAAAAAAAAAGCTAATGGAAGCTGTTGTCTTGGATGGAGACTGTTCCTGCAGTTCACACACACATCTTTACCTTGTACAAGTATTGCATGTCATCCCAGTGCTCACTATCTCAAATCAGTCCTAACTGTTTTCCTGCGCTTACACAAGGTACAACTCTTACTCTTAACTTAGTATTTAGTCTTACAATGAGGAAAGGCCTTTTTTGTTTGAGGAGGAAACAACCAGGTTATAGCAGCTGAAGCATGCAAACTTTCTCGGGAAACAACACTTTTTAAGCCTTAGCAATCGAGGAAGTCATGTTTTAGTATAGCAAAAGGTACAGTTATGTTACGAAGGGCTTGTTCTAAAACTTTGTGCTTTGGGTCTTGAGGGATGCAGGAGTTTCGTGATGGAAAAGCTTTCATAAAACTTTAATGTGGACAAAACACTTATTTTCCCTAACTTGTTCTTGGTAAAGCCATTCTGGCTGAGAGTTCCTAGGAGAAAAAAAAAAACAAAACATGGAAAAATGCTCAACATGGCAGTGAGGCCTCATAATTGCTTTGGCAAAGGAGCAAGCAACTGAAAACAGTCTTACAGGAAGCGTCGGGGCTGGTTGTGTCTAGGTAGTGCTGCACCTGCAGGATTTGCAAAAGGTATCTTCCAAGTGAAAGCCATTGCTGGTCAGCAGCTAACTATGAGAAATACTATGCCTGGCATTCTCTTGCACTTGACAGACGTTATTGCTTCAGGTGTCTGTGTTCATGTTGGTATCTGTTGGCCAATGTCTTCTGTTTTACAATAATCTTTACTGGCTAGCCTTGCTAGTGCTGTCACTTTTGTCTGCATCAGAGAAAGGACAGTGGCAACTCTGCTAATAAACTTCCATACAGAACTTACTTGATCACGAAGCTGTTTGATAGTGGGCTATTGTGCTTGGTAAACAACTGCTTGATAGAAAGTCAAAGGCTTTGGACAGTATTACCTCAACTTACAAAGTGTCTCGAGAACCCCCTGATTTTAGGAGTACTGAGTTTACAGCATTGTGTGCTTGACTAATGATGGATGTGGAAGATGTAATAGTATCAATGTTGCCTTATAGATGACTACAGTACGCTGTCACTTGCCTGTGACTGCTTTGATGAGCATTACCAGTTTGAGTAGGATGACTGTAGAGTCCTTTCCTTGAGAACCTTCCTATGTAGTGGTCTGCAATGCCCTTAAACACTTCTCCAATGCTCTGTATATACACTGGAGACAATATAGATGAAACAGTATTATTTGCTTGGTAGTTTCTTCAATTGGGCTGTTGTGGTCGAGTCAGTGCTCTTGGAAAACTTAGTGCCTTGGGGCATGACTGAGTACTAAATAAAGGTGATTTGCTTTAACTGAAGTAGTGCAAATGTGACAAGTGTGCTAGAGGAGTATTTGCAGAAGTTGATTCAATCTAGCATTCGCTAAACAATCCTAAGAAATGTTTCTGCTTACTAATCATCTGTAACAGATATGACTGTCCTTAAAGATAGGGGTTTTTTGTCATGTGTGCTATACTTTTGATAACTTGAGGGAGAATGTTCACTGTTCTTCGTGGAGCCTTTCTTTAAGTCAGGTCACTTATATCAGCACAGTGGGTTTTTTTAGGAGCTTGCTCTTCAGGTAGCACTTCAGATACCTGCAGTTACTTTATTTGCTTGAGTATTTTGACTTCCAGAACTAGCATTGCATGGGTTTGGAGAGAAGTAGATAAATCCAAAACACCTTAAGGATTGGAGCATTTCCAACATAAGTACAGGATGATACTGTTTTTTTGTAATAATTCTTATCTTGAACCAAAATGCACCTCTCTATACCACAACTGCCTTTGGATGACTGTTTTGATGGGCTTGTGAGTTCAGGGAAAGATCCTGCTGTGACTGTACCAGTGGCTGGATTAACATCTAGCCAGAGCAGTTTAATACTGATGGAAGCATAGCTATGTCAGAGCAAGGTGTCTGGCATTTAGATGGAGCTTTGGAAAGCTTAAATGACAGTACCCTTCTAAGAGCGAGCCACATCTAAGAGGTTTTTGAATGTGACGTGGAGATCTTCAAGGTAGCTTTTGAATACTATTTGAATAAATCTGACTTGATTTTAGATTCTTTCCTCTTCTGCTGAATATTACATGGATTTTGCTGTTTTATGTAAACAAGTGCGGTGAATTTGCCCATTTTGACTGTGGCAGAATTTTAAATGGCGTTCTTAAGTGTTTGTCTAAAAGCAATTTTCATATGCTGTAGACTAGTGATTTTAAGTGACTTTTTTGCCTTCTTTAGCATGATTTTTTTGATAGTTATTTTGCTTTCCTCTGTACTGTAACTGACAGAACCAAGCTTTCTTCTTTTCTACCATTCTCTTAGACTGTGGTATTTTTTTCTGCTGCTTAGGTTGTTTGATGAATTTCTGCTGATGCAAAGACACATCTGTGGTGATGGAGAGGGAAGCAAACTGGAATAGGCTTAAAAAGGGCTGTTCATGAGGCCAAGAATGTAGAGTAAAGGAGGGAGTGCTTGTTTTAAGCTTTCTAAAAGGAAAGGCAAGAAGGGATGTGAAAATGCTGTATATGTGACAAGATCCTGTAAGGGTTAAGCACTAGGGAGGAAAATTAACTGAAAACTATCATTGACCCAATAACAAATGGATATAAACTCTTCCTGTATAAGCTTGAAATCATATTCTGGCTTCCAGGGTAGCTACTGCAGGAATGAGTTTGTAGGATGCTTTGAATCCCTTCAGGATGGAATGGGATCACTCGGTGAAAGCAATTGTGTAGTTGCTTTTAATAGAAGGCTCTGAACGCCCTAGTGCAGAAGTTGCTCTGCTTTGCTCTATACAAGCAGTTGCATGTATCTCTCGTGACATAGTCTCCCTAGTATTTTGAGTCAGTTCTTTTAAAAAAATATCAAAACAATAAAGAAACAAACAAGCAAAAAAACCCTCAAAGGTGCTATGTATGTGTATCACAGGAATTCAGATGAAGATCAGTCTTGGGTGAAGTTCCAGTTTATCTGTGGTACAGGGAACACATCAACACAGCTTTTAAATGAGGTTCCAGAAAACTGTATCCAAATATACTGTATTGAATGTGTGTTGGATCTCACCTACTCTCTTTAGGAAACTGCTAGTTCTTTCTCTGTATAGCTTCAAGCTACACCTGCCATGAGGTAAATCTCTTAGGTGGTATATTGAAACAGAACACTTCATAATTATCAAACTGTGCATAGAGCTTCATAAGTTCTAGTAAGAAATAGCAATAATGGCTATCTAGAAAAAGATTATGGCATGCATAGTGAGAGAAGAAATCTGTAAAGTGAGAGTAGAGAGAAATGAAAATGTAAATACTGAATTATTACAAGCTACAAGTGTAGTCACTGTAAGTAGTCACTCAGGATTTGAGACCAACAAAATTTAGTCCTGGCAACAATGTTTCTCCAGTAAACACAGTCCAAAGTCCTTAAGACTGAAGTCTAAAAATCTGTTTCCTTCTTAAAGCATTATATATAGATGATATTTTGAGTTTAGGAGGTTCCTCTTCAGTGGGATATCTCCGAAAGGTTGCTATTTGGTGAGGATACAACTGTGGCTTGTGAAGATGCCGTTTACTCATCTTGAAAACACTTGTCCTGTACTGTTATTAAACTGCTTGTTTAGGCTTGATCTTAAACTAGTTCCTAAAAGCCTTAAATGGCTATCTCTCTTCCAAAATGTGTGCAAACTGTGTATGTAGCAGGACATATGCTTGCTTTAAAGAAAAAGTTCAAGTTGTTTACCAGTCTTCCAGAATAGATACTAAGGGAATATGCTGGTTTATTCTTTTATTAATTGCATACCATAAACCTTTCTTGACCTCAGCTCTCCAGCATATGGTTACTGAAATCACTAATCAGAGGCCTAATACCATTTTTAGTTTTTTGTGTTGTGGCCTTCGTCTCGCAATCCTGAAGAGCACACCTGCATTCCAGGCAGGCGACATCTTAAATTAGATCTTTGTTTGGGATGCTTAGGGAAAAATCACAGTGCTTGTTGTCAAGGGAAGATCTTGAGCATGTTCCACAAAATCCTTCAAGCCAACTTTATTGGGGGGAAAATCTTAAAAGCATTATTAGGTTGCAGGCTGAAGTTGCTACCTTTATTCACAAAACCACAACAACATACCTGTCTTCAAAGTATCTTTAGCTTTGACCAAAAGTTGATTTAAGTGATAGTGGGCTGTTTCAGAAATATTCAGTTGGACTTCTGATACTGTTTACCAGTTAGCCCCTAGCCAAGGCAGCTCTTGGTTGTAAACAAATAAGTTTCTCTGCCTGCCTGGACAAGAAACTTCAGAGTTGCTATGATTAGCTCTGGAATGTGAAGTTTCTTAAGCAGCTCATCACCTTTTTTTTTTTTTTTTTTGTCTGCCTGAAATCTCAAATAATCATTTGTATACCCACACTGCTGGTGGAGAGCTACAATAAAAAAGTGTCAGTCTCTCAGCCCAGTTACAGGGACTCACTACCTCCACAAATAAGAAACAAAATTAAGTGCAGGATTTTGAAGTGTGCTATGAATACAAGGAAGATTGAACACAATCTGAATCTTTCATTGTTCAGACTGTATTAGTGTCCTCTTTGAAGCCTCAACTATTGCTGAAGTAGTACAGATACTTAAGCCTCCACACCAGGAAAGTAAATATTTTGAAGTATTTTCAGGAACTATTAACCTTCTTGTTCTTCACTAAAGAAGGATATATTCATGCAAGTTGCAGACACTTGTCTCATTCAACGTTTAAGACCTTTAAGGAAGGAGACTATCATTACGATGTCCCAAGGCTGCTTTGTTCTGACTTAACAGCTCCTGGAATGCATTAATAGCTCTTTTAACAGCTCGAGTGATTTTGTTTGTTTATTTGCCTTTTTGTTGTTGTTATTTCATTTGAGAAAACTGCATTTTCTTCCTTATCTGTGCTATAGCAAATCAAATCAATAACAAGGGAGTTCTCTCTTGGTAGTAGTGATATTTAGTCACCTCTCCCTAATTTACATTCATCCAGCTGAGTGTTCCTTTTCTAATTCTGGTATTCTCTGAAACAGAAACCACTCATGAGTTCAGTTTTGAAGATATCATGAAGTTTAAAGTCCTGTAACCATTTTTAACTCTTACTGCAAACTCTTTGATGCATATTCTATTCTTGTTTTGAAGGTTACTAAGGAGAATGATGGATAAAATGAAGTCCTGATTATCTGAGACTCTCTTGCAATGTTTTCCCTGTGAAATACCAAGCTACTGGTAAAAGCCCTTCCAATGTGACTTGCAGAAAATTAAAGACATGTAGCATGAACTTGTGTGCCATTCTTTACTAGATGATTTGCATAAGATGGACCATGTAAATGTTCCAACTTTTGAGAAGAGTTTGAACTGAAGTTCATATCTTCTTAAAAACACTGAGTTGTCATCCAGCCTTGTAAAGCCAATGAAGCAAAAAAGACATCTTACTAATTTTTCTGCAGCCAGGATTCCTTGTTTTGCAGCTGCGTTCTGGTGACTTGTAATGGTTTTAGCCCTGGCTTGTGTGCCAGATGTCCACCAAGTCATTCTGTCACTGCCCCTCCTCAACTGGACAAGGGAGAGAGAAATATAATGAGGTTTGTGTGTCGAGATAAGGACAGGGAGATCACTCAGCAGTTAGTGTCATGGACAAAACCTACTCAACTTGGGCAGAAAAGATTTGATTAATTAATGAGAAATCAAAACAAAACAGGGAAATAAGAAATAAAACTGAATCTTGAAACAGCTCCCTCAACCTCTCCTCCTTTCCAGGACTTTCCTTCCTTCTCCCCCAGCAGTAGAGGGCATGAGGGTTATGGTCAGTTCATTACAGATGGACTTTACTGCTGCTTCTTCTCAGAGGAAAGCCTCATCACACTTACCACTGCTACAGTGTGGGGTCCCTCTCACGGGAGACAGTCCCTTACAAACT
>WBNH01003908.1:223073-246718 GCA_013401255.1 Urocolius indicus
GTCTCTGCACCCAGTGGCCTCCACGGGCTGCAGGGGCACAGCTGCCTCACCATGGGCTGCACCACAGGTCACAGGGGAGCCCTTCTTTCAGGGCCTAAGCATCCTTCTCCACTGACCTTGGCGCCTGTGGAGATGTTTTTACATTCTCACTCCTTGTTGCTGCTGCAGTTTAGCAACTGTGCAGCAACTTCATCTCCTTCTCAATTACATTATTCACAGAGGTGTTAACTTAGTCACTAATTGGCCAGGCCTGAGTCTGCTGTGGGGTCGATCTTAGAATTGACTGGCCTTAGCCCTGTCAGCTACAGGGGAAGCTTCTGGCAGATCTTTGTTTAAAAAGAAGCCACCCCTGTAGCTCCCCCTGCTACCAAAAAAACCCTGGCCCAGGCAAAACCACTACAGTTATCCAAGGGGAGAACAGTCCTTCAGGAACAGACTATTCTGACAGAGGTCCCTCACAGGATCACAAGGCCTGACAGCAAACCTGTTCTGGCGTGGGCACCTCTCTCCCCATGGGCTCCCAGGTCCTGCCAGGAACTTGCTCCAGTGTGGGCATCCCACAGAGTCACAGCCTCCTTCAGGCATCCACCCGCTCTGATGTGGGGTCCTCCATGGCTGTGAGTGGATCTCTGCTCTCCCATGGACCTTCATGCACTGCAGGGGCACAGCTGCCTCACCATGGGCTGCACCGCAGGTCACTCTCTTCCAGTGCCTTTGCACCTCCTCCCCTTCCTTCTCCACTCACCTTGGTGTCTGTGGAGATGTTCTTTTCACATTCTCACTCCCTGTTGCTGCTGCAGTTGTGCAACTGCACAGCAACTTCTTCCCCTTCTCCAATACGTTAATCAGAGAGGTGTTACCTCAGTCATTAATTGGCCAGGCCTTGGTCAGCTGCAGAGTCCATCTTAGAATTGACTGGCAACTCTTTATTTAAAGAAGCCACCCCTGTAGCCCCCCCATTACCAAAACCTGGCCTAGACATAACTACTACATGACTTTACCCTCTCTTCTCCATATGGAGTGGTATCCAAGGTTGCTTTGAAATCAGTGTCTCAAGCGTACTGTGATTTTTAATTTATTTTTTTTAAATCATGACTATTTATTTTTATTTTGTCTGCCCTCTTTTTCTTTTCTTCTAGTTGAACATTTTATCCTGAGTAAAAACCAAATTGTATTGTCTTAGTTTGCTTTTGATGGCCTGCTTTTGTAGGTGCTTCCAAAAACACTGGTTCTAATAATTTGCTTTGATAACGTAGCTGAAAATTCTGTCTGGTTTTGAATTTCTTTGGCTCTCCTTTGGACTGGTACTGTATCTTCTCCTTTGTGAACTTGCAGAGTTCAGGAATGGTTGCTTTTAACCAGTATGTTGTCTGTTTACACACATAATAACCTGCTGTTTCTACTTAAAGCAACTCCTTGTGACAAGGGCAGAAAACATCTCAGTTACCTTAATGATATAAAGTGACTAAACAGTTACACGAACTCTGGCATTCGAAAGACCTGCTAGAATGTATGCAGGAGAAAAAAGTAGGTGTCAGCACTCCTGAGTATTATGTTCAAAATTGTCTTAAGCAATTATGAATATAGTTCTTGAACTGAAATGTTTAAAGTTGTGTTATGTTAGCTTGTCATTACTGTTAGACATTATGAACTGTTTTCTGAAGACTTGATCAACAAGACAGTGTGCACTTGCTTTTATTTACCTGTTAACAAACTTGTGTACCTTGAGATCCTCTTCCTACTTGCGGGCTGAGGTAGTTAGCAGAGCAGAGCTTACTTACTGTAATGTTGTCCCTGTGTGCTCACACCTCTTTTTAAAACGCTATTCTTCCTGTCTTGTCATGTATTCAGAATGCAGTATGTAATGAGTTGATCTTGGATCACTGAAGAAGCTTCTGATACTGATCTCTAGATACACTTCCTATCACTTCTTTGTTTTGGAGTATCTTACATCTATAAACTTACTATGATCTTTTTTTATCTGCCAGCTCATGCATTCTTTTAGCTTGGGATGGGAAATGTTACAATCTGCAACATCCGTATCATATAGCCTATGGCTACATGAATAAGGCCACTGTGGAACCTTGAATGTGTGGTCTGCCAGGATATTTTAAAGCTCTTCGCAGCTTCCGTGAAGAGTCAAAAAAAATCTTGTCTCTGTCACTACAATTTCTTTTTTTGGTTCCTTGCATTTGAAATCCTTTCAGCTTGTGGTGGAATAGTCGGCTCATGTTGCTGTCATCACATTACTTGCTGTGTATTAGACTTTAAACATGTTTAGGGTTTTTCTTCCCTCTCTGAATCTGGAAGTAGTCGTTTGCTAGCCTTGGTTGTCATCTCTCCAAAAAAGCTCTGCAGAGCACGTTCTAAAAACTTGACCGTTTATCTCCTGTCCCTTAGAGCAGGCGTCCCTGTAAGCACCTCTTCCCACTTGTTCTGTCTTTTTATACCATTCACTCATATGTTGTGGTTATTTTGGCAGATTGGGGGGGGTTATGTGTTTTTGAGTTTTTTTGTTTTTTGTAAAAGTTTCCTCTTTGAATGAAGAGAAATCAAATGATACAGTACAACATCACTTCTTTATCCTTTTTTTTTTCCTATACTTTCCCTTCTTAAGCTATGTTAGTGTTCTTCCCCTACCAAGTTTGACATTGGTTCAGCTTCTGGTGTTTTGTTTCTTGTCGACTTTTTTCAGTGTTCTTGGCTCTGTAGCAGACAGCTCAGCAGACTGAGAAGTCATGCCCTCTTACTGCATTATTCTGTGACAAAATTGCAGTTTCTTGTTCTTCTCTCCCAGTCTCTCAATTCCCATGCTTTTCACAGGATATACCATCTACATTTTAATTTGCCTGTATATCATCCAACCTTACCTAAAAATCTACCAAATTAGTTGTATTTCTCTTACAGAAACTGTATGGAAGCACATCTGTTGCTCGTGATCACAGCAACATACTCAACACAGTGTGGTAATGGATTCCTTTTCAGAATCCTTTCCTGTCTGTCTCTCAGCTGACACATGCTGATAAAACGCTGTCTGAACGTTTGATTCCTGGAACGTTGGTCTTGAAACCTCCCATTATTGATGCCTCCATTTCCCTTGAAACTCAAATTTCAGAGGCTGTTGGTGAGCTTGTAGAGACATCTGAGGAGTAGTTTGTGATTTTTGTGTAACATCATTTGCTCTCGGAGTGGGTTAACTGTCCATTTTGGAGATGCTGTGTTAATGACTTACACAGGAACAGCTACCATCTCCTGCATTGTGAAAATTGTGTGAGGTATTCTCCAAGATACTACGGCACTCATTCAGTACGTTCAGATTTAGAGTGCACAAAAACTGTACAGCCAGTTTTGGTGACATCTTTCAGATAAAAGTACAGGCAGAAAAGCTAATTCCAAGGTTAATGACATATTTTGCCTATTGTATACTCTGCCAAGGGTTATCTGTAACAGCAGGGAGAGAGGGTAACTCACACTGGCTTATTTAAGTGATTAGTGTCCCTGGTGTCTTCTGGCACCATTTGACATAGCTAAGCTGATCTAATGGCTAGCTGCCACAGCAAGGATAGTGTCCTTGTACTGTATAGCTTGTAGGGCAAGGAAAGGGCAGGAATAATCTGCTTGCCACGTGGCTAGATATAGGAGCTGAAAAAACCTAAAACTAGTACTATCAATAAGCTGATAAGTTGTGAGAAATCCATCTTTTTTAGCCAACTTGTGGAATATTTCAGACCTGACCTTTGAAAAAGCTGAGTTATTCTGTATTTGCTGACAAAGGGCTAGTGATATAAAAAGTTTCTCTTGAGTTGCAGCTTAAGAAAGGTGTACATGAACAGCTCTCCGATTCCTGTTTTCACTGTGATGATCTGGATTGGGTTTTCAAAATTTCTGTTAAAAGGCAATTATTTAATTGATACAAGAGAATGGTATAGAGTGCTTTTGTTGCTGTTACACCTTTTTTAGTAAAGTTTATCACTATAATTACATTGGGTGAAATTTATTGTATGTTACTGTTGGGCCAGTTCTGTACTGA
The DNA here is from genome assembly GCA_013401255.1 of Urocolius indicus. NCBI lineage: Eukaryota > Metazoa > Chordata > Aves > Coliiformes > Coliidae > Urocolius > Urocolius indicus. The sequence goes on from WBNH01003908.1 coordinate 227,104, forward strand.
ACACTGGGATGAAATATATCCTGTCTCTCAAACCATAACACTTAAATTCTCTAGCATCTGAAATGTGGTACTCTACATGGTACTGTACTTTTTTAAAATAGGGGTGTGACTCGAGGTAACCTAAAGTGCAGATATGTATGTAGTAACTGAAAAAAAAATGTTTTTTTTTTCCAGTAACTTGGTTATTTAGAACATGTGACAATATCACAAAAGTATATTTCTAGGCCCTTCCCCATTTCCTTTTATCTACCATATGAAGTGACAAAGGGGAGATGGTTCTGCTGATAGCAGTCAGCTGAAGAATCTAGTGTTTGGTGCTGGCAGTGCTTCGCTCCTGCTGCTCTAAGAAAACTCTTAAGCTTTTAAAGTTGCCCAGTTTCCCAGACTGATTCTGTTATTGTGTACATACGTAGTTTCTCTCAAGTTTTTCATGGAACTAGGTGGTAATCTTGAGTGTATTTTATACATATTGCTAATAGCTGTGTTTTTTCTGCTTTTTAAAGGACTTGTAAAGTTTGTTAGTTAACTTCACCATAAACTTGGAAATACGAGTTACACAGACAGTTGTTTTCATCCATAAGAAGGGTTCTTTGTGTTCTTCACGTGTTTGATAATTACTAGTGCTACCAACTCTCTATCTAACCCTGAGGAGCAGGGCTTCCTCAGAACTGCATACACATGGTCATGGTCTGTGATGGAGTTAACTCTTCAAAGCAGATAAAAGAAAATGGTCTCTGTGGAGCCTTATGTCTTCTTTTCAAACACTCTTGAAACCACAAACTAAACTTGAAATGTGACTAGATATCAGTGCAGAAAAACAAGAAGCATAATAGAGCTGTAATATGAAATACAACAGGAAAGGTCATGATTTTCTATCACTGAAATTAGGAAGCTCATGTAGTCCAGGATCATCTTTTTGGGCCAGCCCAGTATGAGTACAGCACAGAAACACAACCTGTGGTTTGCAGTAAACGTTTCTGAGGAGCCTTCTGTAGGTTTTTACATCACAGTGTTTAGAAGCTTTTCGATATGTGTTGACCACACATATCACTGCATATTCTCCATCTGTAGACACTTCTTTTTTTCTCTTCTTTTTCTACTTTTGAAGGCCTTGAAATTCTGATGGGAAAGCTACAGTAGAAAAGTGCCCTGCCTGGTGGCAAAGGTGTGAGTAAACTGAATGCCTCTGTTAAGGAGATCTCTGAAGAAGTGGCTTCTTTACCACTGCAGAAGTTTCCCTTTCATTTATGAGGGGTATTCAGATGATAGCTCCACCTTAGAGCTCTGGAAATACGTAGTTATACTTGGTACTAAGTCCCGCTGCAGTCTCTGAGTCAGTATTGCTGAATGGCTAAATCTGTTAAAAAAAGAAGCTGTGATGGTTTATAATAATGGATATATTATTTACAAATAATATTTACTGCCTGGGATAAAGTTAAAGGGTGTCTCATGTTACACTGAAGGGTTGGAGAGAGGGAGTAAAAATCATTTAGTCTTAATTGAGTAAGATTGGGGAGTATGGTGGCAAAATACAAATAGATTGATCCTCAACTCTTTAGAGTATCCCCACCTGTAGGAATAAAAAAAAAAATGCTGATGCAGAGAGGGAATTTAGTTGTATGATGAGACAATTTCAGATGTTAAACTGTCAAAAAAAACCACATATAACCTTTCAAGTGCTTTCTGTTCATGCTCCATTGAAACACTGGAACAGGTTGCCCAGATGGGTTGTTGAGTCTCCTTCTCTGGAGGCATTTAAACCCCACCTGGATGAGTTTCTGTGTGACCTACTCTAGGTGGCCCTGCTCTGGCAGGGGAGTTGGGCTGAATGATCTTTGAGGTCCCTTCCAACCCTTGAGATTCTGTCCCCTTGTTCTGTGCAGGAAAGATGCACCCTCGAGATGCACTGACTTCAGCTGGAGAAACCTTTCTTCTTTAAGCAGCTGTATATACATACTGCACATACAATACCTGTACAAAGAATTAGGCTGCAGCTTTTTTTTCTCTACTCTTCAAAAATTTTTAAAGTATGGGCAAGTTTCTGTGCAGAATTATAGGGTCTAAAGGGTGCGTATCTGATAGCGGGGATTAACCTTGACCACGTTCTAAGTATCTGTTGTAAAGAATGAAGGGTGGAACTGCTTAAAAAAAAAAAGCGTACCTGAGTAGATCTGAAGAATCTATGTATATACATCTAAACTCTGACCTATATGCAAGGTAAATTTAGGTTAACAGGGACTGGATTGCATATCCTTGCTGTAGAGAAAAACCATTCCAGACAAACAGATCCTGTTTTTATACATTAAACATTGGATTCATGATGCCGTATGTGAAGTGACCTGAAGAGAATGGAAACAGTGGCGTAACTTGCCTGCTTCCTCTTAGAAAATACGAAATTGCTATGTGAAAAGCAGATTGGAGGGACATGGAATTAGAGGAGTATTAATTTAAGGAGATTGAGTTAGTCAAGCCTGGCACTATTTAAGTTTCAAACTGGCTTCCTCTATACATAAGTAGAGTTCAGATGCGTATTCCAATAGTTTGCTGTTAGAAAACAAGTTTTTTTAAATATAGCTCTTCAGTGTGGAAGCCGTTTCTCATCAAGCAAGAGCTGTTTTGTCTCTCTTCTATTAAGTTTGAAAGATGAATCTGAAATGCAAAGTGCAAAACTATGACTGTCTGTCCAGATCTGAAAGCGTGAATTTGAGTTTTGCTTTGGGATTGTCCTTCTGCAATGGTGGTCGGTTGATTTAGCATGTATTGTTACTCTTTTTTTTTTTTAAGGTTACTTAAATAAAACAACATAATGTTTTTACTTACAGCACTTGAAGAATCGGAAAGTGACATTTATGTGCGATTCATGAGGTCACACAAGTGTTATGACATTGTTCCAACAAGCTCTAAGCTTGTTGTTTTCGACACTACGCTACAAGTGAGTATTCTTTCAGTCTGCCTTTGCTTGCAGTTTGTTTGTGTTTTTTTTTCCTAAATGAGTGTTTCCTGCGTGTTAAATGAAGAGAAATTGTCCCGTAATGCTGTGCTTTGACTGTACAAGACTGTATTATTTCAACTGTGTCTTTCATGTTTCACTAGAAGAGAAACTGGGGAAGGACTTCATAGCAGAACAGAAAGAGAGGATTTCATTTCTTTTTCAGTTGGAATCACTGTCTAAAAAAATTTCAGACAAGCCCCCACTTGTATTTGCTTTTTCACGGCTAACGGAGTTTACATAAAGACATTTTGTGTAAAGATGTCTGCAACACCTAAAGAGAATCCGAGTGTTTTGAGCCTGTTCCCCCTGTATTGGTATGACAATTTAGGACTAAAATGGAGGACTTAATTATGTAAATTATTACATTCTCCAGAAAAATTTTGTTTTCAGTTTCTCATTTTGCTTTTAATCAGTAAATTATCTGCTAGATTCTTGGCTCTGTCTGAGGAGTTTGTTTGCCAAAAGAAGGCATTATCTGCCTGCTATAGAAACAGTTTAATCTGTTCTGCAGTGTGGTAGAAAGCTGTGGCTTTCTTTTTGTTTCCTGGATTTTGCAATTGGTGTGCTTTTTGGCATGCTTTCATGTGTTTGGTTTTTTTCAGTGTATTTTTCATTTTAAAGATGCTTCAATTCTGATTTAACTAAGTCCATTAAATAATTTTGGTTTGGAACGTACCACTCAAATAGGCTTCAACCTTCTGTGGTCACAGGCAGCCATGTAATAGATATTTAGTCCCAAAATGTTCACAGAACTGTCTTGCATATCAGATAATCCTATCAAATGAAAGACTGAGTGCTAAGATTTTAAAAGTGGAAAGCCTACATTGTACAACAAGGCAAAGTAATGGGATGGATCTCTGTACAATGACCAAGAGCATCCTTCTGCGGCATGGCTAAAAGCACCAGAGCTTCAGGGACTGCTCAATACAAAAAAAAAAAAAAAAGCAAATTTTTAACTTCAGCACTGGACCTTTTCCATTATCATGGCATCTGGCTACCTAAGGAGTTTCCTTCATCTCTTGACTCTAGACCCTGAGCACACTGAGACTTCAGTCTGTTGCCTCTGCTGCCTTGGCACAGAATCCTTACAAGTACATATCATCTTACGCACCAGTATTACGTTAAAACTTGAGCAGGGCTGTGGTTAAGATTCTGCCTGTGTACCAAAGGAGATCTGCTGCTAACTTGCAGCCAAGATGGCAATGCTGAGTGTGGCAGTTTGGTCACTAGTGTCTTACGTCAGATGATTTCCTTCTTTCCCAGAACGTTAGACTTCTACTGGAATCTTTTTATCCTTAAGCACTTTGTTATCAATAGAACAGTCACTTTTATTGTCGGTGGATTCTTCCATGTGCTGTACAAGACCACTGCATTTTGTAGTGAAAGGAGACCTGATCTATCATCAGAGATGGAAAAAGGTAACCCATAGTTGTAGAGGAAGAACTTTAATCATACAGACATCAGCTCTACAGAATCCAAATATTCCCATTGTTGATTTCCTTTTGTATATTGCATTTCTTGGCTCTTAATATAGTCTTTCAAATGCATCTGCTTTTGCATTTCACCAGTCCAATGGACTCTGTGCAAGTACTGTAAACTCTAAGGAAAAGTGTCTGTTACATTTAGGTATAATACTAATGAGTACTTTCTGCCACATTCCTTTTCAGAGATTTCTTTGTCTCTTGGAAGCTTGCATCTTTGCAATGGAGATTGTAAGGTTGCTTGTGCTGTTCTTTTCAGCTTTTTGGAGGGAAGAAGTGCTGCAACTTTTCATTTCTTGTGCTGACTGACAACCCTGGACTATAAGTCTTGTTTGACCTCAAAGGTGTTTACTGTCACTCTTGCAGCTCTTCTGACAGACTGCTAGCTTCCTTTTGATTCCAGGGGTTATTTAGTCTCATGCTATGAGATAATCTGTTGGGAGTCAGTACCTGCAACTTGTTGCCATGACTCTTGACCTGTTATGTTCTCAGATGGTTAGTGGTCACCTGGGTCAAAGAGTCGAGCTTGGTGATCAGAAAGATGAATATTCTTTACTCTGTGAACTAGTTAATCTTGAAACCTTTGAGGCAGATCACCCATTCCTTTTGCATTGCCCACATGTCTTGATGAATTAAATAAAATATGCCAAATACCAGTTTTTATTACTGAAGCTGTGTTGAGATAGTGCTATTAATGCAGAGAAGTTAGTTTCATCTCCAGTTGGTAAACCAGCATGGATTAATACTTGGAGAAGCAGAATGTGAATGAGTGAACCTTGTAAAAATTCACCATATAGGAAAATAGATAACTTAATGCAAAAGCTTTCAGCAAGACTCCACCAAAATTCCTGTCTTATTTGGGATCCATAATAGTGATCACAGATTACAACTGGAGAAGAACAAGGCACGCCTTAATCTATGAGCATGGAGTCATAATCTCAGTCTGCTTCTCCAGCTGTTTGAAAGCAGTAGTGGTAGAAGAGGAGTGAGTATGTAGTTACTCATTCAGACTCAGCTATATGACAAATGGGGACACTATCTTGAATCTGGATTACTCGTGGGAAGACTTTTTTCCTCCAATCTGCATTTTTTTGGACTGTACACAATTGCATTTAATCCCAGTTGCATTACTCTTAATTTATAAAGTCATAATATTATTATAAAGCAGTAGCCCTCTTCCAGTATTGGCACTGTCTTCCAGCTTTATAGGTTTTGCAAAACTCATCAACTACCAGGTAATCTAACAAAACATTAAACAGGTTGATCTAAATGCTCATCGTGGGCTACACTGCTAATAGGTCTTCTAAATATTTCTCTTCACATTGTATTAATGTTCCACCTTCAGTGTCTTCAAAACACATCAGATTTCTTCAGATGGGTCACTGTGACTGGTGCACATATATGTATCTAAAATGTATAGATAGATTAGTTGCTGTGGTTTGTTTTCAAAACAGCTGAGTAAGAACGTGATGGAGAATGTACCTAGTAGGGGTAGTAAAACAAAAACTTCTATAATGTTCTTTGTGTTTCAATTTTTCATGTAGAAATTACTTATTTTCCAGTACTGTATTGTGAAAAATGTAGTATGTGGCTTTGTGAACTATGTCTGTGAATCCTCTCAAACAGAGAGGATTTTACAGATATTTGCCTTTCCTGCATCACATCAGAGTTTCTTCTAATTTAAAAAAAACAAGCAAACAAACAAAAAAACGCCCCAAGAGAAGCCTGTTGCCTTGAAAAAGATGTCCAGACATTTTAATTCAGGTTTTTTAATAGTGGCTGAACTACAAAAGAATATGGAAGGGCTCACTTTTTACTTTCCTTGGTATAAGCTAGCAGCCACCAATGGAAGAAGAGTAAAAAACCAAAGCTATGTGGTGCTCTAATGACATCCTTTGAAGGATTTTGAAGTTGGACTTTTATTTCACTATAGTATCCCACCCCATTGACTCTGCTGGTCAGCAAATCACAGCACACATCACATGTTTCTACCCTGGAAATTTATTCATGAGATATTGTGGAAAGTATTCTAGAAGTAGTGTCAACTGTGGGAAAACTGGAGGTGTTAACTTACATAATGTGGCACAAGTTATAGTGCCGAAACAAAATTTGTTCATAAAAGCAGATATTTATTTTTAATGACTTAGAGGGATTTTTTTGTAAAGATTTGTAACGAATCTTGTGTTAACCCTGAATGGAAGATGGTAAAGTGCTTTTACCCTGGAAACAGAAAGAAGGCCTGAAATAGTAGTTAATGAAGAGGTAGAATAGACTGTCAGTCTCCTTAGTCCTACTAATGCATCAGTCAGAAAGCATGATGGGGGACTCTTATTTCCAGCAGCTACCAAACATCTTGCTGCATCTCATGCTAGCACACCAGCCTGGGCTGGAGTGTCAAACATACATCTGTGCAACCAGGCCCTGCACTCTGCTCTTGTTAAAGAAGTGGTATATCTCATGTGGTCTGTTAAGCGTTGGGTTGTATGGTAGAGGAGAATGTGCCACTTTGCATAGACTCCAGCAACATCTATACTGAATAAACAGTTTATTGAGCCAAAGTTTGTTTACCTATCTGAGGCCAAGTGGCATGGCTCAGTTTGCCTTGAAATCATTGAATCATTTTGGTTGGAGACGACCTTTTAAGATCACCAAGTCCAACCACTCACCTCACACTGCCAAGCCCACTGCTAAACCATGTCCCTCAGCATCTCAGCTACATGGCTTTTAAATATCTCCAGGAATACCTCCCTGGACAGCCTGTCCTAGTGTCTGACAACCCTCTCAGTGAAGAAGGTCATTCTAATCTCCAATCTAAACCTCTCTGGTGCTATTTGAAGCCATTTCCTCTTTTCCTGTCACTTGTTAATGGGGAGAAGCAATTGACCACTACCTCAATACAACCTCCTTCCGGGTAGTTGCAGAGAGTGATCATGTCTTCTATCAGCCTCCTTTTCTCCAGACTAAACACCCCCAGGTCTGTCAGCCGCTATTCATCAGACTTATTCTCTAGACCCTTCCCCAGCTCCAGTGCCCGTCTCTGGCCTTAGTGTGGCTTAGCTTATATTTTCCCCAAAACAAAGTATCTGCATCTAGTCTGCCTACCTTAAATGGTCCCTAGCTTGCACTGAACCTTCAGAAGTGGTACATATTTTCTGAGAGAGTATTAGCTGGCACAGTTCTCTTGCTTTAGACTGCCACGGGACTGCTCTTTCACCCTTTTACTTCACTAACACAGAAGTAGCCTGTAAGTATTTGCTGCTCATATTTATAGAATCATATTGAACTCCAGTGCTGTGCCATTCCCATGAGTACTCGTTCATGACAAACTTCAGCCTTTGGCTGAAGATACTATCACAGAAGATAATATCTTTGCCTGATGCACATGAAAGAAACTTTCAAAAGTGTGATCTGATGATGGAAGGAGTTGAGACAATTAGATGTTATGAGCTATCCTGTGAAGTCCGGAAACTTGACTCTGTGGATGGTGGGGAAACTGGGCAAGTTGCGACAGTGCGCAGCTCACAGTGGATGAAAATGTCTTTCTAATCTCTTGCACAACTCCCCACATGCAAACAATAGCAGAACAAACACTTCACAGCCCCACTGAGGGAGTTGGAAGGGTTTTCCCCTGAAGGACTACTCTGTAAATGACTCTTATTCTTCTTTATTCTAACTGTTCAATAAATGGATCTGGATTATCTTTATAATAGACTCCAGGAAAACATTGAGCTGAATGCAGATTTAGCAGTTGTGTCTTCACAATATTTAAGAACTCTACACATCTAATGTGGCAGTGATCTGGAGAAATAAGGTGACATCCAGATCCGCCGTTACTTTGTTAGTTTTAGTTTGTCAGGTATGTAGAATGACAGGGCCATCTGACCTTTCCTTTTCCTTTGAAACTGATATTGATGCTTTAAAGGAAAACAGGAATTATAGTAATTCCTGTATTAAATTCAAGTATCAGAATATAACACTTCTTTGACATTGTGTCAGTCAGATTACTTTTGTGTAATGTCATCCACTAATGTGATTTTGCTTTTCTTCTTGTTACTGCATACATTTGACTTTGTGATGTTTTCTTTAGAGACCAGTGGGTTCCTCCCCCATGCTCAACTCTAAATTTTGTATGGAAATGGCTCTTACATTAGCCTTTAACAGTCTCTGAAGCTTAACTCTTAACAGCTTACTTTAGGCCAGATTTTTGACTGACCTTCAAATAAATGTATTATTTTGTTTTGACTTCGCTCAGCCTACATAAGGATGAGAACAGTCAGCTTGTTTGTAGTGCAGAACAGTTAAACCTTCAAGAGGAATGTAAGACAGGGATTTCCCTGCTCCATATCAAGCAGCAATCTACAGTCCCAAGAATGGTATGTTAGCAGATGTGTCTTGTGAAGCTTGTGTAAGCTCGTGTGGGGTGAGACTTAACCTTTGGCTAAATGATACTCTGTTCAAAGCAATCTCAGTTTTTAATTCTAAAACATGTAGCTTTTGCTCACCATGACTTTGAAGCTGTTTTTAAAGAATTTATCTAGCATTTCTTCATAAACTAATAAAAATTATGGTTCTGTGGAAAGTCATCAAAGTAAGCTTTCATGATCCTGAAGACTTTTTCCTTTTGTATCCTGAAGAAATCTATTACAATCATGTGACTTGAAGGTTAGATTATTTAACCTTTGTGTTCAATGAAGTTACAGAAATTAGTAATGGACCAGATGTTGTTATCAGTAATGGAGGCTTTTGTCAGTAACTATCACACTCTAATAGGAGTTCAAATACTTATTTTTCTACTATATAACCAGAAAAATATTCTGAACAATCTTCTGGAAATGTTTGTAGTGGTGTAACAAGTTATTAAAAATAACTTGTTTTCTGCAGAGCATGCAATGGATCACACATCTGAAGAGTGGAAGAGGATTTGTATGTCTCTCTTGTCTAACTCTATTCAGTAAATGGATTTATTATTCTTGTTCCCTCCAGGTCATTCTTGACTAGGGTGTTGCCTCTCTCCAATGTAATGAGATAGACCAGGCTTCCGGGAGGAATTGCTCTAGAATCTTTTGCTTCCAGAAACCCACAGAAGACTGGGTCAGCTGTCACAACAGAGTTCTTAAAACTTTACAAAAGGATTGACTGATCCTTGATTGATGCTGAGATTTTTCCTAGTCAAAGTTGCTAAATTTCAAACTAATATGCTGTCTGCATTTCTGAAGAATGTGAACACCACTCCTTGCTTACCAGCCCCACAGAACTGCAAGAGAATAATGCAATTTAGCTTCTAAGTGGCTTGTGGGCTGAGGCAGTTGAGCAGGCCACATAAAAGTGGCCTTCGTTGAGGTCAGACTGCAATCAGTAGCATAATATGGGAAGACCTGTGTTTTTCAGAGCTGCTCCTGTTGCACGTACACTGCAAGCATAGGAGCTTATTCCTGCAGCTCCCGACACCAGTAGGAAGCACTTGGTTTTGAATCTTAGAGGAAGGTAATATGGATTCATTGTACCAATTAAACAAGAATTTTTTGGTCTATGCAGAGTGTAGGTAAGGCATTTGTGCTTGGCTGAGGGAAAATCATGCATCATCTTCTTGCCTTCCCCACCCCACCACAACTCTTTCTGGTAGGATTTTAATCTGTAAAAGAGTTTGTGTCCTTCCTAATGCAGCTGATACTGGTAGCATTTCCTATGAGACTTACTTAGTGTAGTACTCGTAGCCCATTGTGGTGTGAACCTGTAGCAGCAGGAATGTTGACTTGGAAGTGGTTTTTGGTTTGGTTCTTTTTTTTCCCCAGAAAAATAGCTGTGCTTTTTGAGTTTTTGTACTAGAATGCTTAGGCTCCCCTCAAATAACAGGTGGAAGTATCAGCAGAGTACCTTCTTGAGCTGGAGCAACAGAGTTGGCTGTAATCGTGGACCAGGGGCTATATAGAAGAGGTTGTGATTAAATCAGCATATGTGGTGTTAGAGAGAGGACAGTTCTTAATTGCTGGCTACAATGTGGGTATATTGACACTGAGTATCAGCTGAGGTTTTGGTTTGGTGTCTGCAGTTAGATTGACACCTTTTCATGTGGAGGTGTTGTGGGGAAGACTTCTGCATGTGGACGTAGAACCTGCTCTCTGGGGAGAAATTTAGAATGCATGCCCACATACTTCAATTTGAGGATTGAATGCTACCTGTTAGTTCTAGGGTTTGGTTTGAGTCTGAGGGGTGTTGCTGCATCAGCTCTTAAATTTTACTAAGCACTCTGTGGCCGCTAGTAGCAAGTCATCTACCAGGAGTGTCCCCTTTCCATCTCCTGTGGAAGGAGAAGAGCGCTGAATTTTGAGCAGATTTCATGTAAGCTTTCCAAAATTCAGCACAAGGTACAGGAGCTGCCTGTGGATGTTTGTAGGTTGGTGGTTGTCAGATGTTAAAGCAAATGTAACCCCTCAGTTAATAACAGGTTTGTCCAACTTTTCTCTACCTGAGGTTGTGAGAAGGAAATTATTCTCTTCGAGACTTGCTTGGCCCTTGCCCTAGGGAAGAAGTCTGGAATTGTTCAAGGCCAGAGTAGGCAGGTGTGGGGGTGGAATAGGATGATCTTTAAGGTCCCTTTGAACCCAGACCATTCTGTGATTTATTGTTAAGTCTTTAAGTAGGGTTGTTTTATTTTTTTTTGGTAAAAGCATAGTCCTTCAAGGAAGAAATGCTTCTACCAAATTCGTAGACCAAAGGAAGAATTAACTGGAAAACAAACTTGAATGCCGAGGTGGCTCATTGCAGCCTTGCTTACTGGTTGAGACCCTCCAGGCAAGCCAGTTTAGAAAAACACTGAGCTATAAATATTCACTACAAAAGAGGTTTTTAACTTTACAAAATAACTCCTTTTCAGGACTGTAGTTTTCTTTAACTTAAAAAAGATCTATGTATTGGACTTCACAGCTTTAGGAAGAAAAATAAAGGAAATAGCAAGTTCATGTTTAATATTCTTCCTATGTTTTGTTGACCACTCTTTGTGAAATGCAAAGACAAAGCAATTAATGATCTCCTGAAAAAGAGAGCAATTCCTGTGAGAACCTTCAACAGTTTCCTGATAGTAGGTGTCATCTCTAGATTACAGGTTAAGATAAAGTGTTTTTTAGTTTCCTCTTGACTGCTTGGAAAGTTGAAGTGGAGGTTCTCTAGAAAATGGGTCCACCAAAATTTCTTTGCTCAGATCTTGTTTTTAGGAAGAATTTCCTTCTCAATTGAAAATGTTTGAATGTTGTCACCTAGATGGGAATTGTTTTCAGAGCAGAAGTGCATGATGTGTTTGGAAAACATGTAGCTTGTGCCGCTTTTATGTTATCAAGGTGATCATCATGGAATCTGGGGATGAATGCTGGAGTCCTTGATTCCAATGACAAATGTTTTCAGGCCACAGAAGTCATCCTTTGAAGATGATGCCTACAGTGTGGAAGAGGAGGATTTTCCAAAGAGCTTTGTGGCGAAGTTGTATTTTCAACTTAGTTTTGTTCCCAAATATTGGATCACAAGCCTCTGTTCAGGTAGAAATTGGGTAGTTAGGCTTCTCCAATGGACCATAAGACATCACCTGGGATATGAAGACTTTCAGTAGAAGCTGACAGTGAAGGAGGGGTGGGGAAAGGACAGTGTGACCACCTCCAAGTGTTGTTGAAGAGTATTTTTCAGATAAGACAACAATGTGACTTGGCGGACATGAGAGTGAGCTTGCACTCTGAGACTCTTAGTGTGACCTTGCTTTGCCTCTTTGCTGGCTATGTTTTCAAACAAGTACACAAATGGTGATGAATTCCTTGTATGAGGTCTGCCTTAGGGCCTCTGATACAGAAGCAACACTACCTGCTAGACCATCAGGCTTGCCTCTTCCTCCTAAGCAGTAGATTTTTTTTGTTTCTTCCTCTCTTGGAGATCTGCCAAGATTTGAGCAGCCAGAGAATTTGCCATCCTCCTAAAGAAAAAGGGCTAGAAACTCTTGCTTCATTCCTTACCTTTTCACATCAAAAGCATTGGAGTGTCAGTCGGGTCGTAAACAAGTTTAGACCAAGGGAGTGAAGTGGAGGTTGCCCAGTTTCTGTGCAGTGCAAAAGTCACAGCAGAGGCCTGATGGTTTTCATGTTAAAACAAATCTTGGTCTTCTTACCTGGTAAGAACTACGCAAATGCAAGTATTTAGCCTCTAAGAGAAGTCTCAGGGTAACTTTTTCTTGTGTTTTTTCACTCTTAAGAGTGAGAAAAACGACCATATTCTAGAGTGACTGTCATATTTGCTCATATTGTGAAGGAATAAATGCTGTTATCCCTTGAAAATGGAAACATTTTTGCGCTTTACATGGGGCCCATTGAGAAGGCAATCTGTATATGAGTTTAACCTTCTAAGGTTAACCTTAGCTGTTCTTTACTAAGACTGAGTGTCTTCCTATTGCAAATTTCTTTCAACTACATATCAAACTTAGTATATTATTATGCTGGAAAGGATTATTATTTCTCAGAGATTACCTGAAAGATTTGGTTTTGATACTGTGATCCACATGTGAATTTTGAGGTGTACGTTCCTTCTCAGTTTTGTAGCCTTTAAAAATCATCGTGTTTTCTGTGGCCTGGTGAAATGTCCTTTCTCCTGCCACTGTTTCTGTTGTCACTGTTCAGTAATCATAGAGCTCGCTAACTGTAAGGGACAAGGTTTTCCAAATATTTTACTACCTGAAAAATAGGATCCTCCTATGTATGGGCCTAACTCAGTCTTTCTTGGTAACAACTGTTGTATCAGAGAGGCTTCACTCTCCTTGAGACTTACAGTAGAAATGTTTGCATGGCCTGCAGAAGCAATGATTTCAGTTGCTGTGTTCCATTGCTGTAAAATGACTCTTTTATTTAAGGGGCAGAATGTTGGAGAAGACAAGTAGTCCCAGAAAGTGGTATTCCTCATCTAATTGTAAATGTCTTGACATCTCATAGTCAGTGAGAGGAGACATGGCATCTGTGGGATACAGCTTAATCTCTAAGGCTGGTGAGTCATGCCCCAGAAATGGCTGTTTCCCCCAGCTAGCTGTGAAGACATGCAGAAAATATGCAAGGTCAGCATATATGTCAGAGCAACCTTTAAATTTGGGAAGATAAATCCTATTCTAGTGGTCCATTGTGTGTGTTAGGACCACTACGTGGTTAATAAGAACAAAAGTGCTTTGTTTAAAGAATGTTTGTACATGGTGTTGAACAGTAACAATCTATGGGATCTGGCTGAGGAACAATGGTTTTGTGAAGGTCAGGCCAGTCCAACACTCGAGATCAGAGAAAGAGCAACACTGGAGGAGTCGAGAATTAACAACACTGTTGGAGGTCTGAAGATGGGGCATAGTAGAGATCTTCAAAGGCTATGAACTACATGTAATCTGAAAGGAGAGTCTTTCTGGATATTTTCTGTATGAACATCAGTGAAAAAACTGAAAGTGCTGGGCAGAAGGCCAGCTCCACACCCCAGTGCTTTGGGTGGCCACCAAGCAGTACTTTGGGCAACTGAAACTGGTAAACCACAGAAGCTGAAGAAAAGTGTGAGTAGATGAGTGTGTGTTTGTGCTTGCAAGCAGTTTTAGCAAATAGGAATTAAGTTCTCTTTTTGTTTTGTAGTTACTTAAATGAGACAAGTATTAACATTAAGAACTGATGGCGTTGTTATTTTATTTAAAAGGTAACGGTATAACACTTTTTACTGTAAAGCTAAAGAAAACAATAAGAATGCCGCTTGAGCTGTGGTCTAGGAAGGCAGCGCAAAGAGATGAGTTCAAGTATTTCTTTACTAAACTTTGCTTGGTCTATTACATCCTCAATTTTACCATCTCGCCTATCTGAACATTGTGCTGGATGCTGTTCTTTGCTGCTACTGCTACTTTGAAAAAGAGGTAGTAGCAAGAATTTGGAGGTTGCCTGAAGTCCTATAGTTGGCTTTCCACATATTTTCTGCTGCGGGCATGCTTCTTTTCCAGGTTATTAATTACAGGGTTTGTAAACTTACTTGAGGAATCTTATTTGCATGATTACTATGTGGAAGAAAGTTATTGTCCCCCTGGCTTTAACTGATTGATTGATAACCTTCTTGCAGCTTGAACATCTTGTTCCTGTGGAAGACTTGGCACATAAGTCGGCAGTGGCCATTAAGTTGTGCGATAGCTATTACTGTGAAAAGATACCAAAGCTGAAGGCTCATAGTTTCAGGCCGTTTGAGTGTACTTTCCTCTTTTTTGACAAAGAATGATTAGAACTTATTTTGTCCCCAGATGGGGTTAGTCTGTAAGTCCACTTCTGTCTCCTACCTGCTCTCCAAATACCTCCCTGCTGTTAACCTCCACTGCGTTAGCTCTAAACATGATGCTGTTATGTGAGAACACTTCACGTGTCTGCATGGAGAGTTTCCTTGTTGTTTCAGTGTTCCTCACAAGTTATTATGCTCCCATAGAGGATTAGGTAATGATTGTTTCACCCGATCCCTCCTTATGTCAGTGAGGTGGCTGAGTACCTCTGGGACCTTTTTAATTTAACCATCTTCTAGATAAATACTACTGATGTGTATCTTACGTGTGGTCCTGGGTATTTTTTTTTCCCCATATGGCTTCTTCAGTTTTAATGTAGTTTAGGAGTGGTAGCAGTGAAGCAGGTCACTTCTGTTCATTGTTGGTGAAGTCAGGCTTTGAGAGCTGCCATCTGCTGAGGTTGGAGGCAGGGAGTAGATTTGCTGTTCGTAGTCAGAGAGAAGGTAGTCAGACTGCAGAGAGGTAGCAGGAAATACGGATTGCTTTCAGAAGTCTAATCTGAAAGTTTGAAATTCATCTATAGTAGAATAACCCTGTGTATTTGAAACAATCACTGCGTATTACAGAAGTCTGGACAGAGGTGGTGTGTTCTGGTGCAGAGCAGAAATCTTACTAACTTTTAGAAATTTGAACTGCTACGTTATAAGCACTAAGTAGAGACTAAATGGAGGCTCTGTCAAATATCGTATGACATTGGCTATCATATGGATGGCTTTTTTTGTAAGCAGACTGTAGCTAGCAATGGTAGACTTAAGGTTGGGGATTTTTTCCTACCTGTATTTTTGTTTGCCTCTACTTTTTTTGGATACTGATTCCATCCCTTCTGTTCCTGACTCTGTTGTAGAGGGGAACGCCTTGGCACATAATTTAAAGTAGACACTTAAAATACCACTGTATGTGTACTGTGTATGATCTGTTCAGATTGCAATTACTACTTTGTTGTTATTTGGACCAAAGACCAAGAATTGTAGAGTTATAGATTGGTAAGACCTGGACAAGAACCGTCATTTCTGTACTGTTTAGAGGTGTGTGCAGAACAGAAACAATAGATTTTGAGGTGCACTGGGGCCTGCTTCATGTTTCAGAGAACAAGTGTTCACAGGGAAGTTCTTATTTGCTTTCTCTTGAGAATGACACTGTAACCTTGTTGTTTCTGCTTCAGAAATTAGAGAGAGTTAATTCATTATGAAATGAAAGCATTTGGTTACATTTCTTTAGCAGGAAAAAAAAGAGTAACTGGTCCTTTTAACTTAGAGTCATATTTAAAATAATTTCAGCTTGCATAAATCATGAGTATAAAAGCTGGAAATTGGACTTTTAGTATTTCAATCTTGTTTTAAATGCAGCTGTTGCTATAGTGAGCATAAACCAGAATATAGCACAGTCTTCAAATATTTAGTTATGTGCAGGAACTGGACACTTGTGAAAATTACGTTCCTTGCAGATTTATTCAGTGTTGTGATTTGTGGGGGTGCAGATTTTATGGACAGTATCAAAAGGGAATAAATTTCAAGTTAGCAGGCATCTATCAGCTGTATCAGCTTGTTTCATCAGAGGCTTTCATGTAGAATACTCACACAGGACAAAAACAGATGTGTTTTTGCTAAACTTTTAAAGTGTTTTAGAAGTAAAAGACTTAAAGTTTTCCTTTGGGGGGAGTGTGTGCAGGTCTTGTTCTGTTTTGAACACCAGCTACTTGTTTATACTGTGGTATTTGTGCTGAGGAAACCCTTCTGTTGGTGTCAGGTATGCCAAATTGCAAGCAAAGATTTGTTTAGTTGTTCATTCTTTTTGCAGGTAAAGAAAGCCTTTTTTGCCTTGGTAGCAAATGGTGTGAGAGCAGCTCCTCTGTGGGAGAGTAAAAAACAGAGTTTTGTAGGTAAGTAGTTCTAAATCAGGATTGCTTGAATTTCCAGGGTGCTTTACTGTTGCAGAAGGTGGTCTGGGGGAGGTCATCATCTAACATCCTGGAGATATTCTGTCAAAGATGTGAAACATTGTCAGCTTTTCTAATGTTGCTGTGCGTTGAGAGTCACAGTGGTTCTTTTAGGTGCTGACCATCTGACATTTTGTCTCTAAGACATGCATTTCACTGTGTGGTGAAAAATTAAGGCAACAGTCTCAAAAAGGAAACTTGAAAATAGGACTCATAAAAAGAATGTAATGTCACAGTATCACATAATCACAGATAGACACTTGATACAAGCATATCTCTCTCTGCACATTGTCAGTAAGGTGCACTGAGAAGTCTTCAAACACCAAAACTAATGTTGAGTGCTACAGATATGTCCCATATTGGGGAAAAAATAAAATTTTATCTATGTATTGCTTTTAATAAAAGGTCATGTAGTGAATGGCCACAATAATAATAATCTTCTAACTTTAGATCTCTGTTGCAGTCTGTAAACAGCATCTTAGGGGGCAGTTACCAACATGTACTTCTTGTGACCTGGAAAGTAGATTGAGGATTCTTGGAAATAAATGGCAGATAGAATGCTTTATAAAGCATTTGTTAAAATATTTGCAATCCAAGGGGGAAGGAGCAGCAGTTCAATGCAATACATCATAGGAATGCTGTGTATCTTGTGTATTTCATTTAATTTTCTGTCTGTAACTAAGCGCTAGTGGTTTAAAGGTAACCGCGGGATTAATTTTTCCCTTCCCCATTTCTTGGTTTCTTCCGTTTAGATGTTAAGAGTAGTAAACAGTGGAGCAATTCTCAAATTTAGAACTTTAAAGCTCAAAAAAGATTAACGTTTTCAGGTAATTAAACTAATCATCAATATTAAAGGACATAGTTGGGTATTGGTGATTAAAATGTGTGTGTTATCTCTTTAAAAAGTCACATTTCAATACAGACATTGTGGATTACTGTGGAAGTGGCTGAAGTTCTTTAATAATAATATTCAAGAAAATGGATTATACTATTCCTTTATCTGAGTCTGTGAGTCTGCCTGACTTGGCAAGGACATAATGAGAATGTGTCTTGCTCAAAAAGAAAATGAAAGGCAAGGATAGATCACTAACCTTTAAAGCTGTTTTAAACCCTCTCTTTTCTTTCCACGCTTTTGGGCATGGATGCAGTGTGTATTCAAAGTTTTCTTTGAGTGAATTTGATACAGTCCTTCAGAATAAAAACACACAACGGAATTCATATTCAAAGTTATAACTGATGTACTCGCCCTCTTCTTTCAAAGTAAAGTGAATACACATAGTTTTGGAATCCTGCTGTTGATACAATGCTATGTTACATGGATTTAATGTTTATTACATATTATGAATATAAATAGAGAAAATAGCTGGAAATTTTAGATTTTAAGTATATTACTGAAGAACTTTTCTATATCACTTGTTGCAGGAATGTTAACAATTACAGATTTCATTAACATACTGCATAGATACTATAAGTCTCCAATGGTAAGTATGATGTTAAGCTGTACTTTTATCATTTGCCATACAGTACAGAGACTGAAATACCAGACTGAAAGATTGATGATGATTGTTGTTATTACTTAAACTTTTGGAAGCTGAGATACATGATGGGTATGCTCACTGTGGGATGGTGGCTTTTTTTGAAAGAAAAGAATGCTTTGTGAGCAAGGAAGTAGGATGGTATCTGGACAGCTGAGTTCAGTTCCCAGCTTTAGCCAGGAAGGGTCCTGTGGGTTTGGGCAGGCACCATAATCTGTCTGCTTCAGTTCTACATGTATAAACACGAGGAATTTCCTTAATGAGTGCTACCATTTATTATGTTTTGTGTGGTACTTACCATAATGATAGCCTTCTTTTCGGGTAGCAGGCTCCACTTAGTGTTGCAACTGATGAATAATGCATTTGGGATGAAGGACTTGGCTTTACATACTACTAAAACTTAAATGTGATATATAAAGTATGAAAGAAAACACTTACTTATTGGTTACTATTTATTTATGATCAGGTCATTTCAGAGCACATATTTCAATAGTAATCAGAGCTGTATATTGTATATCAATCAAAAAGCATTTAAAAAGGATGTCTTTAAGTTACATTAAAAAGTTCATTGTATTTCAAAAAAACCTTCATTGTGTTTAAAGACCAAGTGTGGAGCTACGTGCGGCTCACATTTTTGTATAACCATCATTGTCTCAGCTACTCTGAGTGGAGTATATGGATTAAGTGGAATGCAGGGTTACAGAGGATTGGATGCATTAAAAGGTTATTCTATTCTTGGAGCAATGGTGTAGAATAAACAAGTTAAACAAGTTAAAGATATACAAATATTTTGGTTACATGGCTGAGTTGCACAATTGAAGACAACCGATTAACTGTAATTATGAATTCCCATTGGCAGTCAGTTGATGAAATTCTCTAGCTTGCACGTTCATGCAAACATTTACATCCTTCTCTTGTTCCTGTCAAATCACAGTTCCCCATCTACTAATTCAATCATGCGTACTGTGTTTCACTAGCTAAGTAACAGTGGGGTGAAGCAGACATCTGATGTATTGGGCTTCTTAAAGCTCATGTGATTATTATATTTTTTTAAAATTTATAGTGAAA
This sequence comes from Urocolius indicus, assembly GCA_013401255.1. Classification (NCBI taxonomy): domain Eukaryota; kingdom Metazoa; phylum Chordata; class Aves; order Coliiformes; family Coliidae; genus Urocolius; species Urocolius indicus. The sequence goes on from WBNH01003908.1 coordinate 246,425, forward strand.
TTCTTGTCAGATGCCAGTAGTGTGCTACATTGTCCTTTTTTTCTTGTTAAAGATGCACTCTGGGGATTTATAAGGGATGGGTCGAGAAGCAAATAGGAACTGGTTGCACACTGGTAACTTCCTTAAAAAGAATTCCATATTGTATTGACCCTCAATCTCAATACTAACAGTTTTTCCATGTAACTTCACTGAAGGGAAATCCTCTTAGCTCAAAGATAAACTATGATATTTCAGCCCTGGCTCGGTGCCAGATGCACACCAAGCCATTCTGTTACTCCTCCTCCTCAACTGGAC
>WBNH01003910.1:0-27478 GCA_013401255.1 Urocolius indicus
TATATTATATATATAATATATTATCAACCCAGACTGAGTGGAGGCGGGGACATCAGTTAGATCTTCTGCTGTAGAGAGAGAGGGAGAGACATTAGCATGCCCAGCCAGGAGCGAGCGGGAAAGGCGTGATCATGGCCACAACGGATCAGGCAGCAACTGCAGGCAGCAGCAATCAGAGCAGAATTTGTCTGGCCAAGCCCCCCTAAGAGCACAGCAGGATCTGTCACCACTGTTCAGATTGGGCAGGACACCGTGGGACATACCGACAAGGGGGAAAACACAGCAGCAGTATCCTCTGCCTCCTCTACCTCAGGCTGCGACTCCTGCCCCTCCTCCTGCTGCAGACACACAGGGGTTAGTAGGGCAGTGAGGTGGGATGGGGGGGTGTTAGTTGTGGGGGCCCGGTTCTCCCCTTGGCCTGCCAGGACAGCGACGTGTCATCTCCTGCACCCACTCAGCCCCACTCCCCTCCTCAGGAAGAGCTGCTCACCATCAACGGTGCCGCCTTCACCGGCTCCATCTCTCTGAGGTCACCAGGTCGGTCCAGTGTCCTGCTGTGGTCTCTCTCATTGAGCATGGAATAATTGTCTGGAGCAGGAGAGGGACAGTCAGCCACGTCACCTCTGCTGCCTCCACACGACATGGGAACTCTGCCCCCTCCCAGTGCAGCATAGAGGCAAGATGCCTCCCTCCCAGTGTCTCTCCTACCTGGTCCCATGTTGCTCATCTGTATCTCCTCCCGGGAGGATTTCTTGTCTACAAAAGAAGGAGAGAGCAGCAGGTCAGGCACAGCCCCTGTGCCACGAGCTGCAGAGGAACCACTGCCCGCTGCAGCTCAAGGCACCCAGACCCAGCTGCAGCAGGACACGTGTTAACTGCAGGCATCGCTTCTAGCCCTGAGATGGGCCCAGGTCGACAGCCTCATGTGAGCAGCTGCAGCTGCCAAGGCAGCCAGGGCTGAAAGCAGGGAGGGAACAGCCCAGCTGCTCTGGGTACCCACAGCACGGACAGGTGCCGATGGGAAGAAACGCACCTGGTTTTTGGTTCCTGTCAATGAGAGGCAAGGTGCTGTCATCAAAGGAGTTGCCTCCCTGGGTCCGAGAGGCATTGCTCAGGTTCACCTGGAGCAGTGGACAGTGACCACTCAGCACTTTGGCCCATACTTCCATTCTCATCAGCACATCCCACCCCTCCAGCCCCCAATACCCCCAGGAATCCCCTCGCAGCCCTGAAGTGAGGGTCCCAAAGCAACTAGAGGGTGCTTGAGTGCCTGTACCCACAATCAGAGCAGGGTGTCCTGTCCAGACTGGGCCAGCACCCAGCCCCTAACCAGCCCCCAGCCTGGGGACAAGAAACTGGGCCCCAGAGAACCTTGTTCTTCAGCACTGCCACAGTGGCTTTTAGTGCTGCAAGCTTTCCTGTCTGCAGATCTGCACGCTTGTGTTGGACACTAGGCACAGACCTGCTGCCTATTCACTGAAAATGGGCATCTCCCATCCTACCAGCACGGTGAGAGCTGAAGTCCAGTACTGCTGAGCTCCAGCAACATCCTACTCCCAGATGCAGGACCTACTACCCCAGCCACAACAAGGCATCCCCATTCCCCCCATTCTCATACCTGGAAATCTGACTTCTTCCAGCCTTCCTTCTCGAGGGGCTTCCGCAGCTCTTTGTACCCCCAGACTGTCTGCAAGACGAGGGCAGCTGCTCGAACTTCTCTCTCTGAGCGGTTCCTACAAAGAGGTGAAGGGAGAGACGTCTGGAAGCAGCCACAGCCTCCAGGAAGCCATTGCTTCCTGCCTTGCCCCCCCCACCTCTCGCAGTATCCTTCCAGCAGAGCCTACCCAGACTTGTTGATCAGCACCAACTTCTCAATCCCCTGTGTTTCCCGAAGCTTCTTGGCAGCCTCGAGGTTATCTACGATCACTTCATTGATGGTGTTGAGGATTGACACTACTGTGTCCTCAGAGAGGTTTTTGGCTGGTGTCTGCTGGCCTCCAGGCAGGTTCTTCACTAGGTTGGGGATGGCGTGTTTACCTGGGAGAGAGAGACAGCTGGGCATGAGCTAACGAGGTCTGCAAGGCAAACGAAACCAAAATCACTGCAGAGGGACGAGGGAGAGGTGGCCAGTTCTGACGTCCCTCTCAGCGGAGCTCAGCAGACGCTCCTCCGGGAGAGCAGCAGGAGACAGGCACTGGGCCGGTGCCGTGCCCACGCACTCCCTCAGCCGCCAGGCTCAGGAGGAAGCTGCCGCCCAGCCCGGGGGTCAGAGCCCCTCCCGTCTCCTCGCAGCCCTCACCGATCAGCTCCTTGTTGCGCGTGTCCACGGCCAGGTTGCGCAGGGCTCCGGACGCCGCCTTCACCACGCGCTCGCTGTCGTGGGGCAGCAGGTCGGCGATGGCCGACAGCCCCTTCTCCTGGCGCAGCGCCGAGCGGATGCAGCGCCCGTACTGCAGGGAGAGAGAGCACACGTGACCCCCAGCCCTGCGCCCCAGGGCCGAGCACCCACCCTCCCCCTGGGAGCTGAGAGTCCTGGCTTCACTGCAAAACCTCACTCATGTCACAGAGCCCTCCCTACGGGCCGGGCAAGCAAGAGTTCCCATGTGGTCTTTCGTAAGCACCAAGAGAACACAGGTCAAGGGGCTGAAAAGCAGCCCTGAGCCTTCATCCCCTGCCCCCAGCCAACAGAAGGGAAGGCAAGGAGATGGCTGCAGGCAGGGACACAAGACAGGCAGCCCTTAGCAAGACACAGCTGGCACGGAGCACAGAGCCCTCTGCAGAGACCTGGTACCGGGGTGAACTGTGCTGCTGAATAGCATCTCCTCAGACAGTGAACAGCCCGAGACGGCAGAGCCACGGCCACCTACAGCTGTGCTATCACCTCAGGTGATGCTCCCTGCTCCCCAAGGCATCCCTGCTTCCCCACACAGGGGAAGGTGGATGTGTCCAGCTCCACAAGGCACTCACCGTCCAGCTGCCTGCACACAGGTTCTGGATGGCTCCCGCTGCAGCCTCGAGGATGGCTGGAGTCTTGCTCTCCTTCAGCAGGGAGATGTATATCCGCACCACTTCAGGCTGAAAGAGCAGCTCGTAGCCTGACAGAGAACGAAAGGAATACCTCACCCACGGGCTCTGCTAGCATCTGATTAATTCAGAGGAGCGCTGCTGGCCACAATAGGCTGGAAGTTTCTACCCAGGCTCCCTGAAGGCCAGATTCCCTGGTACAGAGCAGGGTGGGCTGCCTCCGTTGCATCAGGAGCCCCGGCCCCTGTCAGGGATGATGTGGCTGCTGCTTACAGTCTCAGTGTTCCACTGCAGCTCAGGAAAGGTTTATGCTGCACTGCAGCACTGATGCCATCAGCAAGGAGGCCTCACTTTCAGTCCAAGCACCTGGTTAAGTACACAACCCAGGCAAGGGCACATGGTGGGGCATGGCAGTAGCAAAAGGCTCAGCCGGTGCTCTGAGCAGAAACGTCCCAAGTTGAGTGGCCACCAGTGTCACACTGCAGAAGCCTGGGTTCAGGCCACCCTCATCCATAGAAGGCATCAGCTCTCCCCTAGCAAGCAGGCAGTGATCAGACCTCTAAGTATTAACTCTTTTCCATGGAAACACATGCCCAGAAGTGACTTCTGAGCAGTGGTGAGGTTGCGGTTCACAGTTGCAAGGAGAGGTTTCTCATCTCATTCTCTGTCCCCAGCCCCCAAAGATAATGCAAGTGGCTTCTCAGCTTTCTACCAGAGGTTAGTGCTGACTCTTCTCACAACCCAGGTCAGCCTGAGGAGTCACCATGGCAGATGGCAGCTGCTCACATGGCCAGGTCCACCTCAAGTTTCCTTGTGATTCTTCTGGCTTGAAGTGGAAGCACCAGGGTCCTCACAGGTAACACAGGGTGTTTGGGAGCAGAAGCTCAACTAAAGCCTTGGCTAGTGCCCACTGCTTGGCCAGTCAGAGAAGGGCTGTGATTTACAGCCTCCTAGGCAGTGAGATGCTTATCCCCACAGGCTTCTTAGAATGACCCTTCCTCACGCTCACGTTGGAGAACATTTTAAGGCAGGTTTTTTTTTTTTGCTTTAAATCCTGCCTGTTCTTTATTCCCAGGAGAGGTGAGCAGGCAAGAGAACAATTGTACTGAGACATCTGGACCACCACAGAAAGCTACCCCCTTCCTAGGGCTGTGTCACCATGCTGTTCCTCAGTACACAGGGAACTAGTTCCCTCTGCAACACCAAGAAGCCTGTCCTGAGGTAGCACTGACCTCCTCCAAGCACAAGCAGCATCCTCCCAGCTGTGGCAGAGCTCATGCCTGAACAGGCACTTGGCAAACAAGCACAAGGCTCCTCCAAAACAAACCTCTGCCCATTAGAGAGGCTCATCTCAATGGGAAATCAACTCCCTGCTGGACTGCCTGTGGGAGAGCAGCCCTGCACATCCCAGTTCTTTGCACATACACTCAGGGACGTACCTTTGGCTGGAGTTGTTCTTTTGGGAAAATCCACCGTATCGGCACCAGTGTCTTCTGGGAGCTTTTTACCTTCAAAGGGCAAGCAGAGAGGCTTAAGACACCGCCTCTCCCCACCCATTTCATCTCAACAGCTCTTTGCAGCTTGCTATGAGAACAAGCCCAGAGGTGAGCCCAAGCCAAGCTATCAGCGTGTCCCAAGAGGGGACGTCAAGGGCATTGGCCACACGGCAGGCAACACGTGCCTAGCTGGGGAGGGGAACAGAGACAGAGAAAGCACCCAATCAAACCACGGGAAAAGTAAAACCAAGAGCAGACTCACCTCTGGAGAACCACTCGTCTATTGGCGAAGCGGAGAGAGGGACAGGAGAGAGGGGAGGCAGGAGGAGAGAAGTGCCGACAGCATCATGGGGCAGATCATTTGGCAAGAAAGCAAAGAGAAGGGGAAGGGGTAACACAGGAGAAATGGAAGGGTGTGGAGTTAGTGGACATCAATCCATCACCATCCCACCACCACAGAAACCCACCACCAGCTTGTGCCAAGCGCTTTGGGTAAGCCAGGCAGTGGGCTCCCTAACCCAGGGAGGCACAGACCAGCGCAGCTCCAGAGAAAGCTGCAGTTTGGCCTTCACACAGCACATGCCAGCACAGAAGCACAGAGTTCCCAGACCACCCTCAAACTCCAGACTCTGGTAGATGTGTCTTTATCTCCCTTCCCCCCACGCTGCTGCCACTCAACAAACCTTTGCCCTTCTTGGCCCCAAAGCAGCTGGCGGCATGCGGCCCGGCATTGTTGGCGGGGGCCAGAGGGGTCTCCTGGTAGCGTTCGGCGTGAGGGATCTCACGGTGGACTTGGTAGGACAAGTTCCTCAGCAAGCACACACAGTTCTCCACCAGCTAGGGAGAAAGCCAGATCGTTTGACTTGGAGCAGCACATGCCCATCCCACGTCTGAGTGAAGGCTCTGGCACAGGTTGCAACCTGGAGTCAGGCCAAGGATGTTTGTGCTGGGACCGGGGGGATGTGCAGCTCTGTCTGAGGGGGAACTGGAGCACATTTCCATCCCAAAGCAGGCATGGCCAGTTCTGCAGGCATGAATTCATACTCTGCTGTCCCAAAAATCTCTATGTTAAAGGCACAAAAGGTCCAAGGAAAGAATCAAGGAAAATTCAAGCCAATGCCTTGTCAAGGCAGATCAGGGAGCCCTGAGCCAGAGGTGCCAGCATGGGGATGGCTGACACCACCAGACCTTTGCTAGGATCTATTCCTACTGCAAGCCACAGGCAACTCCTGTTCAAAGAGCACCCAGGTGATATCCCACGTGGGCTCTCTCCTCCCAAGCAACGATGGTGGAAAGGCACGAGCCTGTACTGAGTTTTCCCAAGCTAGTCCTGTCAGACCAAATCCCTCCCGGGTGAAGATTTCCCCCTATCCATTCTTCATCTGTCCTGGGAAGAACCCAGCTCCAGCCACTGTAAGAGATCTGCTAGAGCTGGCTGACAAGGGCAGAGCTTGACATGTGTCCCCACAGCCCCTCACTCTGGTACCTTGCTGTCCGAGTCCTTCTGGCCGATCTCAGACTGGACGATGTAGATCAGGGCGTCCACCAGCCCATCACACTCCCGCAGCTTCCGACGGGCCTCGCTCCGCTCCGAGCTCACGTTCCTGGCAGCCAGGAGAACACCACCATGGAACAGACAGCTGAGGGCAGGCAAGGAGCAGCCCGCACCCAGCAGAGCTCAAGCCAGAGAAAAGCTCCTGCAGCTCCCCCTCCACTGAGAGAAACTCCTCCAAAATCAAGGACTGCATCACCAACAGCTGCCCTGAGAGAGCAGCTCCTCCACAGCCCTCCTCTGGCAGTCCCAGAAAGCGTTCCAGCAGCCTCACCCCCCCCCAGCTCTCAGCCAGCAGCTGGCAGCCCCTCTGCCATACCTAAGGCAGCCAGCGGTGTTGGTGAGCACCGACTCCCACTCGATGTGTCGGGGTTTCGAGTCCTCATTGGGCTCCCGCTCCCAGCCCGAGCGGGGAATGACAACCTCATCAGTCAGAGCATGCAGCGCGTGGTCCACAATGGCCATCTTGATGGAGTCATGGGAGGACAGGTTCCAGAGAGTCCCTGCAGTGCCACGACAGGCCAGCAATTAGGCCACGCGGGCTTGAAAACCCACACCGTGCGTCCCTCCCTAATGGCCGGCGCCCTCTGCTCTTCCCTGCCGCCGTTACCTGTGATGACCTCCGTGAGGTCCATGTCGTGGGCCTTGCGCAGCAGGCGCACCAGCGCGGGCACCCCGTCGCAGTTCTTGATGGCAATCTTGTTGTCTTGGTCCTTGCCGAAGGAGATGTTCTTGAGGGCTCCGCAGGCGCCGTAGTGCACCTCTTTCTTGGGGTGGTCCAGCAGCCCCACCAGCACGGGGATGCCCTTCAGCTTGCGCACCTCAGTCTTCACCTTGTCATTGCGGTAGCAGAGGTGCTGCAGGTAGGCGGCCGCGTTGGACTTGACGGTGTCCAGGCGGAAGCTGAGCATGGCGATCACCTCGGGCAGCTCCGGCTGCCGCCAGTTCCCGGGCACCGGGGCCCCCTTGCGCAGGCTGTCCAGGCTGGCCAAGCTGCCCCGCTCGTGCTGAGCCAGAGGCGCCCAGTAGTACCGGTCAGGGGCCACGTCGTCCACCAGCATGTCCTCGTAACTCCTAGGAGAGAGAGCGGCAGGCATCAGACGCGCTGCGCCCGAGCGACGCCGGGCTCCCTCCTCCCTCAGCCAAGCTGAAGCACGCACGGGCCGCGCGGCAGAGCAGCGTGGGGACAGCTTCCTGCTCCCCAGGCAGCGGGAGCAGCCGCAGCCCGTGGCTGCCCAGGAGCAGGCGGCTGTTCCCTGGGACAAGGCCGGCTCAACACTTACTCCAGTCACTTCCCACCCACCTGCCCGGTTTGGCTGCGGGTCAGAGGCCTCTCCAAGGAGGAAGAGGCCAGCCCGAGGCACAAGAAGCCATTTGGGCCTGTAGCCACTAGAGGGCAAGTTCCCACTGCAGCGGATGGCTGGGAGAGGTGTCCCAGGAGCTCCCCAGGCCCACACACCAGCACCGCTGGGCACAGTGAGCACCCAGGCTTGGGCCACCCACTTCTCTACTGCATCGTCTGGCTGTGCAGCACTGTCACCTCAGCTGCCCCACCACAGCCCAGCACGTACCAGCTGACGCCAGACTATGCCACTGCGATAGTTCAGAGCACGGTGGCTAGAGCAAACACTGTTACCCAGGATTTAAGTCTTTTTACGTGCCAATGTCTAGCGCTGTGCACAAGCTGCACTGCTGCCCTGGGACAGGCTGAGTCAGGCAACAAGAGACAACCGGGCTCCAGAGATCAGCCCCACTGCTCCCAGCTCAGGCAAGAGCTGTGGTCCCACAGCCCCTGTCCTGGCAAAGAGTGGCTCACCCACAGACCCACCGGCACTGGGAATGAGCCCAAACGAGCACTGGGAATGAGCCCAAAGGAGCACAGGGAAGCTGAAAGAGGAACTAGCCTCCACTCATGAGCCAAGGTGACATCTAACACTCCCAGAACACACACCACACAAAATCCTGGATTCTCACCCTGTTTTTATGTTCATTGGCAATATAATCCTTCCCCTACCCAGGCAGAGGAATCCAGTGATGTCCAACAGGAGGGTTTGGGAGGTGACTTTGTCAGTTGAACCAAGAGGCCTGACAGCTGCTGTCACCCCTGCTGTGCCAGGGCACAGGGGACACAAAACAAGCTCCAAGATGAAGTGGTATCCTCTGGCTCACATCTGCCCTGGGGACTGCTCAGACATGTTCTGAGCTCTCAAATCAGGTGCAGGCAGCCTCCTGCTCCTGAGCAGACAAATTGCAGCAAAGGACAGCAGCAGGTTCTGCTCCCCGTACCACCGCTCCCTCCACACTATGGTACACGCATCAGCAAAACCACCAGCCACTTCCACAGCCTCATTCCCTTGGGTGCTGCTGCAGGGCTGCCCACACAGCATCATTGCTGTTGGTGGCAGTGAGCTGGGAGGCTGGCTCTCAGCACATCCCAGTGGAGATCTGTGCTGCCTGCCAGAGGGCCTGGCTCCTGAGGGATGCTGAGGAGCACGGCTGCGCCAAGGAGCTGCTCCCCGCTGCCGTGGGGCTGAGCACCCAGCACACCGTGCCAGCCACCACTGCCACCCCTGCAGCAGGGCAGGGGAGAAACAAGATGTAGCCGAGTGCCAGCACTGCAAACAAGCCACCCAATGCTTGTCAACACAGTTGGCAGTTGACCTGGCTCCCATAGTGAGACTCACATAACCCGAGAGGGGGCATTTGAGCGAGAGGCATTTGGTGCTGGATCCCTAACTGCCCCTCCAGGAGAGATGGGACTGGCACAGAGCAGTGAGCACATCCTGCATCCCCTACATCTCCCTTCCCTCTTCTCCTGCAGAGAGGGAGCTCAAAGAAGGGCCCCGGGAGAAGAGACCCATGTGTTTTGTGGCTGATGGCAGCCAGCACACGCGTGGTCCCAGCTCAACGTGCTCCTCTGCCTCCCGCGTGCCTGGCAAGCTGCCTCCCTGAAGGAAGTCATTAACAGCCAGGCCCTTGCTCAAGACAAACATCTCTGAGGCAGGGGGATGCTGATCTCGCCTGTTCCCATTCCTGCAAGCCAGGCAGCTGAATGTGGAGAGTAACTGAGAAGGCAGGGACAAGCCAAGCTCAACAGTGTCTGGATTCCACAGATTGTTGTGATCTTTATGGGTCTGCCTGGGGATGGGGAGCCACATCAATCCATCTTCCATACCCCACCCCAGCCCTGCAGGACAAGGTGACATCTCCATCAGGGCTGCCTCTTGGCTGTTGCCTGGAAGTAGGACCTTCTCCCTCTGTTGTGACCCAAGTGCCCTGGTCTCCCACCCAGCTGCATCTCCCGTGCCTGGCTCCACACTCATCTCCTGTAACTCCTGTCCTCCAGGACCTGCAGGGGCAGATGGAGCACAGACACCACCCAGCTCAGCAGAGAGGACTCATCGTCTCAAGGGCCAAGCAGTTCAGACTGGGCCATACAGGGAGCGCTCTTACCCCTGTACAGCAGAGGGACAGGAATCCATGGAAGGTTTGCAAGGTAGAACCCTTCAACCTTGGCTAGCCCTGGCTCCCTGGGGGCCTGGAGCCAAGCAGTCAGCGATCAGACACGCCTTCTGCCCAAGCTGCTGGCTGAGGAGCTGGCACTGGGGCAGCAGCCTTGCCTGTCCTCCTCCAGCCAGCATGAGCTTCATAGGGCAAGGCAGGCTGAGGAAATCAGTCTGGAGGAACAACTGCCCTGACTGGTTCAGCACAAGAGAAGTACTTACTTGTGTCACTCCTCCTCTGGTCCTTTCAGCAGCCACGAGCTGCCCTGGATTTACAGCACTCGCCTCTGAAGGGCAGATCTCCAGCAGCACTGGCTGGAGTCTCCTCTGCCTCCTACCTCTGCTTTATACTCTAGGAGCTCCAGCAGCCTGGGCTCAGGCTTACCTGTCTCTCTGTCTGCCCTGGGGCCCTTAGGAGATATACACCCATCCTAGTCTGCTGACACTGATCCCTTCCCATCTCGGAGACTCGGGCTCAGTCTCTCACTCCATTCCTACCTCACCATATGCCCAGGCAGCAAGCAGAGCAGGCCAAGAGGCTGAAGCAGGCAGCAGTAGTGTGTGCAAGAAGCACAGCTGGCTCAAGGCACCAGTCTACAGGAATCATGGCTTCAGGCATGTAACATTCCAGGACCTCCAGCCAGTGCCTGGCAGGGCAGCTAAGGGACCCCCCCAGAGCCAAGGTAGCGGGTGCCTGGCAGGGCAGCTGCTCTGCAGCAGGCTGGAGGAGCCACCCATCACCCACAGAAGGGAGAAGTTGCTGCTGCCGAACAGGTTGAGTTGCTTCTCCAGGCCTGTCTCGCCTGAGGGCCATGCTGCAGGAACGCTCCCCAGGGCCCGTGGGGCTGTGCCGGGCTTGCCCCAGCCCTCTGCTCCCCAGGGCTGTGACCACCAGCGTGCTGCCGGCTCAGAGGCGGTGCTGTGCTGCTCCGCACCCCTGCGCCAGCCACGCTCCCGTCGGGACAGGCCAGGCTGCAGCATGGGCCAGCCTGCTGCCTTGTCCCACCAACAGAAGGAAGGGCCTGGAGCTACATCCAGATGCCCGGTGGAACTCCCTGCTGCAGGACAACCGGCTCAATTAGCATCGAGTTTTAACCACTAATTAAGCAGATGATTAAAAGCAGATGCAAGTTTTCTCCTGCATGAGCCACGTGTGACTCAACCCACGGCCCTGTCTCTGCAACCCTCCTTCCTGCGGAGGGTGTGGAGCCGCAGGGACTCCCCCGCCACGTACCTGAGCCGCCGTCGCGGGTCGGATGGGGTCCCCGTGCGCCGCGCCGTGCCGTACTCGGGAACGAGCCCGTAGTCCACATCCTCGAAGCCCACGCTTCGCTGGTCGTCCTCCAGGCCATAGGGCTCGGGGTGGAAGTGGTTGAGGTCCATGTTGCTGCCCCCGACGCGCACCTGAGGCTGGGGGCCGTAGATGTCCTGGCGGCTGGGGGCACGGTAGGCGTCGGGCCGGTAGCGCTCGTCGATGCGGGTGACGCGGGACAGGCTGCCGTAGCTGTGGTCGCTGCCCGGGTACCCGTCCTCGTACGGGCGCCCGTAGCCGTCGGGGTAGTGGTAGTTGCGAGGGAGGGTGGCTGTGCCCGCCTGGCCCAGGTAGTTGCCGGGGCCGCCGTTGCCGTTCTTGCGGAAGTTCCTGTCCATGGTCTGCGCGTAGCTGCTGCCGACGGGGGAGGTCTCCAGGGGCAGCCCGTCGGGCCCCACCGGCACCTGCTGCACCGTCCGCGTGGTCACGGTCTTCACCACCTTCTTCACCTGGAGGCACAGATGCAGGTCACGCTCCCACCAGGACAGCCCCGCCACAACCCCGCGGCCTCAGACTCCCCTGCCAGCCCAGCACCGTACTTCAGGCTGACTGTGCTCCCCGTTCTAGCTCGCAGCACAGCAAGCCCTCAGACGCTGCAACTGCGGCCCCTCAGCCCCGTCCCTCTGTGCCTCCTCCAGGCCCGTACCGTGGTCTCTGTACGTCGGGTTGTCCCATCGTCCGATGTCTCCACAGACACAACCGACATGGCCCCTTCTGGGTCCTCCTCCATGGTGTATGTCTCCTCCACGATCTGGCCTGGGTCCTGCATCCTGGGGATTGTACTGTACAAGAGGTGGCTGTGGTCCTGAGGGGAGCAAGGGACAGGCAGTCAGTCCTCGCTACCAGCACAGGCCTCCCTGGAGTCAGGCAGACAAAAGACCTCACCCCTCAGCGAGCCCTCATATCCTCTTGCAGAGGAGGGACCACCAACAACCGCACACCTAAAGACCCTTCAAGGCAAGGCAGCCACACGAGAAACCCATCATCCTCTCCCACCTCACGTGGGGACACTGGAGCCCTGCCCTCTCCCCAGCAAGCAGGCTGCCCGTTGCCAGGAGGCTCAGCTCCCCCTACCTGCGGCCCGTTGAGCTTCAAATCTGGGTATTTTTGCCTTTCCAGGTCAGCATCGCCCAAGAAACGGCCGTTCTGAAACACAAAGCACCACAGCAGGCTTGTTACCAGACTGATCTCCCACCACTTGTATCTCAGATCACTGCTGGGATCTCGCATCCCACCCACCCCATCCTTGCCAGGCCCTGGGCAGGCATCTCCTGCACCTGACAGACATCCACGGCACAGCCCGCGCGTCGCTCCCAGGACAGCAGCACGTCCTCGGGGCTCTGTGCAACAAACCAGCCCCAGTTCCAGCCTGGGGAAGCGTTGGAGGACATATCATTCAGCCACCCTCCAGACATCCCATTTCTCCCATGGTGCCCACACCTGGGCCCTGCCCCACTCCCCAGCACAGCCCTGGACATCTTTCACACATCTTCTGACGCAGAGGCTGCCCAGTGATGTCCCGGAGCCCCCCAGGACTGTGAGGGAACAGCTCAGATGCTTGGCAGCTGACTGCAGAGTGCTACTGTGTGACTACTGCACTCCTCCTTTGCTCACCCCTTCCTATCCTCCTGAGCCACGTGTCTCCTAGCGCTACCACCTTACACAGTCAGAAAGGCACCTGTCTCCTGCACAACACCCATGCACCAGCTCTCCAAGCATCCCTATCCAAAACAGAGCCTGGGAAAGTGGGAACAGGATAGACACCTCAAGCCAAGGCAGTTGAAATCACATTTCCAGCCCTGTAGATAAAGGCCATCTCTCCCAGCGCTAGTTTGGCCCCACGTACCAAATCCAACCTTCACAACACCAGCGGAGCTGAGCCAGAGCGAGACTCCCCAGGCCCACGCCCCCTGCTCAGAAGACTCCGGCTGCCGAGGCGGGTTTGCACAGCCCCAGACCAGCTTCAGCACCAGCAGCGTGACACGACCGACCCATCCCCGCTCCAGGAGGTCTCCAGGAGGGCCCAAGGGAGGGGGCCGGGCCTGGGGCTGCCCCGCCGCTGCCGGGGGTTACCTGGTGCCGCCGGGTGAGCGTGCCGTTGGCCAAGCCCGGGCCAGCGTCCTGGGGAGAGACACGGACTCGCTCCAGCTGGGCTGAGACATGGCGCCGTTCCTCCTCCAGCGCCCGCGTCAGCTTCTCAAACTGTGCCTCCTGCTCCTTGACAGAGGCAAGGATGCTGGCGGTCGACTCCACTTCCGAGTCGTCCATGGGTGGTGGGTGCCCAGGGTGGGCAGGGCAGGGGCGCACGGCACAGGGAGGCACAAGCGGAGGTGGCTTGGTGTCAGGGGCAGGGGGAATATGTGACCCACAAGGGCGGGAGCCCCCCTCTGCACTGCAAGTGATTTGGGGGAGGAAAGGAAGAGAAGAGAGGTCAGAAGAGACTGATTTCATTAAGACAGATTCGCAGACCACACACCAAAAAAAAAACCCTTATGGCATCAACATCTTTTCCCACCCACCACCAGAGAGCTGGCAAGAGGGCCACAGAGCAGCACAGCCCCAGCGGGACTCGGCTGCTGCTTGCCCCAGCGTTTAAAGCTTGGGGAACTGGAACTTTTGGGGCAGAAGGTTCTCCAGAATCACACCAAACAACTGTGGCTGAGTCAGAAGAGCTGCTGTGTGCTAAAGAGGTTTCTCTCCTTCCCACAAGTGCCCTCCTCAGGCTGCAGGATCACTTGCCCTACAAGGAAAAGCTGCCCACAACCCATGGCAGGAGGGCAGGACGTATCCCTAAAGCAGGAACAGGGGACACTCACAGAACCAGAAGTGATCCACATGCCATTATTTCCTCCCGGGAAGGGAGGAGAGAGAAGGTCTAGTCACCTGCTGCTCCCTCTGCCACAGCATAATAAGTGGTGGGGAGACCACCCCAGCTCCACAGTTCCTTCCTAACCAAGGGAAGGGCACAAAGTGGGACAGGAACCCCCATAAAGGGGACCCCATGAGCCCCTCTGCTGCCAATATTCACCACCCTCTAGGTTCTCATCAGGGCTCTCAAGGCTGCAGCCACCTCGAGGTCCTCAGCCCACACACCCAGGGGCAGGCATTAGCTCTGACGCCTCCAACCTTTCCCCCAAAGAAGAGCGGTGAACAAGCATGCCTCAATCAACATTTTGATAGAGAAAGTCAACATTCTTCCATACAGACCTGTCAGAGGAGGAAGCTCAGGTTTGATTGGCAAAGGCACGGGACAGCCAGGTCTAGACGCAGAGAGTCATGGGGGAAACAGCCCAGCCACCACAGTGAGGAAGCAGGAGGGAAGAGAGCTGCAGGGACAGCAGGAGAGGAGGTCAAAAAAAAATCACACGAGTGAGCTCAAACAGAAGGCAGGGCAGGCAACGGACCGGGGCAACAGGCCCTCTGCTGCCTCCTCTTGAGAGGGACGGAGCAGTGTCTGGAGAGGGCCGGTGGGGTGGCAAATGCAGTGCTGCTCCCTCTCCCAGCAGACCCCAGCACCTCCAAGCGTTCCCCTGTGGGGAAGGGCCCAGGCCGAGGAGCAGCACGGGCTCAGCCCAGCCCCTGCAAGCCCGACAGAGGTTTTCCCAAACCCGTGCAGTCATGGCAGGCGTGTGGGGACTCGTTCAAGCTGGGTAGCCGGCACAGAAACTGCTTTCCCACGGTCTCCAGCACCAGCTCTGCCTCCTCCCCCAGTGCCACCGCCCCGGTGCAGCTGCAACAGCGATCTGGGACCCAGAGCAGGGGCAGCAGCGGCCCCTGCAGAGCCCCAGCCCCACAGTCCCAGGCAGCCCTGCCCTCTGGTCCCAGCCTGCAGCACATGCTGGTTCAGAGGAGCTCAGAGCAGGGCTTTGGGGGTTTTTTTCCTGAACTTCCCACAGTATCTCAAGTGTCTCCAGATCAAATCCTTCCTGAAATGCCTCCCACACTCCCAACCAGTCCACTCCTCCCTGTGGCTCTGCTCTCCCAGAGCCTCCCTTGGACACAGGCAGCCCTGGCACGCACTTATCAGACACCAAGGCACCACCACGACTGTGCCCAGGGAAGCAGCGTGGATTTTCTCCAAGCACTTTGGAGGCTGCCTCTAGTGTGTTTGAACATCTGGCTGCCACCACCCTGTAATCTGCCTCCATCAATAAAAACAAATCCAGCTTGTTCCACTTGTGCCCGTGCGGTGCCCAGCAAGAGCTGGAGCCGTGACACACGCACACCCGCTCCAGCTCCCAGTCTGGGAGGCTGGGAGCTGGGGGGCTCATCTGCACCCCAGCAGAGACACTGCCCACCACTCTTGGCTCAGGAGCCCAAGCAGGCTTTGGAAGCTCCTAGACATGACTCCTGGCTCAGGCAGGCAGTTTTCCACTCCTCCCATCTTGCAACAGGTATGCCCTAGGGCTTTTTTCAACAGGTTGACTCCTCAAGCCTTGTATGGAAATACAGGGATGGCTCTGACCCTTGCTGTGCTAAAGCCTCACCTGCCTCACAGACTTGAAACAGATGCTGTGCAGGACAGGCTTTGTGCCTCCCAGAACAGCACTGACACATCCCAACCCTCACCCCTGAGTCAAACACTCCCCTCATCATTGGTGGGCATCCACCCACTTCAAGCAGGGGTAGAGTTCCTCCACCTTCTGGGACTCGCTGAAGGTCGCTGCCAGCTCACACGGACGTGGAGCAGGTCTGCAGGGCCTGGCTCCACCGCGGGCCTGCTGCAGGGAGGCTGCTGTGGTCAGCCAAGGGCTGGGGAAAGGCAGCCTGGACGAGTGACCTCATCCCTTCTCCCCTAAGAAAGAGGCAGCACCTCCCAGACTCCTCCAGCAGGTCAGAGGATGGTCCTACTGCCCAGACACCCTACACACGGGAGCACGCAAAACCCCAGCTGGAAACCCCCGTGGCCTATTGTGATTCATTTCCAGGGCAGTGTTTCACCAAGCTCTTCAAAAAAAGAGGAACACCCCTCCAGAGAGACAGGGCACAACCTTGTCCAAGCAGCTGTGCCACATGTGTCTGTGTACTCGCCCCCCAGCGTGCCCTCGACCATCCCTGTGCAGAGGCAGAGTTTTGGTGCCAGCGTGCTGGCTTCGAGCAGACATTTAGCTCAGCCCCTGCTCTCCTGAACGAGGTCACTTGCTTGCAAGCAGACACTGAGCAGCAAGCACAGGCCAGCAGGGTCTGCCCCTGCAGGAAGGCACGTAGAGGGGAGACAGCAACCCCAGCAGCTTCCTCCAGCTCTGCACGCTGGCCACGCAGGCCCCACACAGCCAGCGCCGGCTCCCAAGCCCGGTCCCCACCTCCACACATGCCCTGGGAACACAGCCCCACAACCTGGAAACTAACAATGAAACTTGCAGAGCCATTAGGCGCTCCAGATAAGGAGCTGGAGCAGCCATGGGGCTGTTTCCTTCCCGTCCCTTCCACAGGGAGTAAACACAACAGCAGGGGGAAGGAACAGGATGGGTCCTTCACCCGGCAGCTCTCTTTTGTCCCCTCACACTCACAAATGCCTCTCCGGCCCAGGCAGGAGGTGGTGCCAGGAAACTCACAGGGCCCCCTTCCCCTTTGCGCCGCCAGGTCGGAGCAGAAAGCCTCGAGGAGGCAGCCAAGGGGCTTCCAGGGAGCCGGAGGAGAGCCCATGCTGGGTCCTGAGCCAGGAGCAGCCACAGGCTCTGCAGACCCACTGACGGGATGATGCCTGGAATGTCTCTGCAGGCCATGGTCAGCTGTGGGGCAGCAGCTCCTTTGGCATCTGGAGACTGCCCTGCATGCGTGGCTGTTGTTTCTACCCAGAACAGCAGGCATGGCTCCATCACGGGCAAGAGATGGCAGCAGAACAGGGTACTCACTGCCTGAGGGATTTTCCCACCTCTCCCCCTGGAGCCTCTGCCATCAGGACATGCCACCTCCCTCTGCTCTCATTCCAGCCATCTCTAGTCTTCATCAATCTGGGATCTAAGATGTAATTCCTGAGGTGGCACTAGGTCGAGAGAGCTCTGTCAGCGAGCACAGTCCCCAGCTCCCACTGTGCCGGGCTGGAGCAGGGCCCCCAACAGCATTCCCCTCCCAGCTGTACACAATCTGCCCCAAACCCCTCCCGTGGCGGCTCACACACTCCTCACCACCTCCCAATACCAGCGTGGGCCACTGGTCATCTTCAAAGCAAGGAGAGCCTTGGCCTCAGCCTGAGCTGACCAGAGCAGCCAGCAAGCTGCTTGTGACAGCTAGAAGCCAAGTATGCAGACCCCTCAAGGGTGACATTCCTGGAACCACTTTGCACCCATTGCCTCTCCTGCTACCCACCCTCTGAAGACACAACTACACAGCATTCTTCCAAAAGCCTGACCATCATTGAGGATGGCTGCATGAATGCCTTTTCATCATGAGAAAGGCACTTGCTGACACACCCCTTAGTTAAAAAGCCCAGCAAGCCCAAAATACTTTGCTGTCTCCATTCAGGGCAAAACAAAAAGCCTTAAGACAAAACACACGCCCTGGGGCAGAAGGAGCATCAGAGCACTTCCCTTGTGGCTATCAGCAAGAGAGGACTCCCAGGGATCCACCAAGCTACTCAGAAAGCTTTACATCCAAATCCCTCAGGCCTGATCTCATCTCCCAACTTCCTGGCACCAGCACAAACCACCCTGTGCTGCGCCCAGAGGTCCTGGAGCCAGAGCAGGTCCCCCAGAGATGTCCAATGCCCGGTGCCTTCAGAGAGGAGTCCCCTCGCTGGTCCTGGGGGCAGACACAAGCCAATTTACATTCACAGTCTTCCACCCCTCCAGGTACCCATCCCAATCTTCCTGCTCATACTGAAGGCTTGGTAGTAGCCAGAAAGAGACACCCTAACAAACCCTGACCAAGCCCTGCAGAGCTCTTCCACTGGCAACAGCTTTGACACGGCATGTTTTCCCCAGCCCCCTTGCCCTTGGCTTCCTGAGGGCATTGTCTTCCTCCACAACAAATCCTTTGTCTGGAAAAATAATTTCCAAGGCCAAACCACTACAGCCACCTCGAATTCCCCTGCACCATCTTCTGCCAGAGGATGGGCTTCAAGCCCCCCCCTTGAAGGCTCCCCTCAGCCACAGAAAGACTAACCCCAGGGCACAGACCAGGCTGGCAGGTGGGGAATCATACACCACAGGCCTGGCAGGACGGCCAAGATCCAGCAGATCAGGCACAAGCAGGAGGCATGACAGGCAGCACAGGTATCTCCAGCATATACCTCTCTGCTTGGATCTTTCCAAGGACCTGCTCAGCCTCTCTCTGTGCCCTGAGAGCTGTGATTTGATAGTCCTGGGATCCCTGAAGCCAACGTCACTCCCTCAGCATGGAGTGTTTTGAACAAAGGTCAACCCAATCACCTACAAAGCAAGAATCCCCCTCAACCACATCAGCCCCGTCCTTCGCTTCCTGTAGGGAGCGGCGGGCACCCACTCCCACCCGGCCCCTGCCAGCAGCCAGACTCACACTAACCCCAACTGCTGAGCCCCAGCCCTTCCTGCAGCTTATGGTGTCCCCGAGGCACCTGCTAAACAAGCGGTGAGGTTTGTCACCATGACTAGACCCCACTGCTGTCAGGCATGAGTAAAGCAGCCCTTCTCCTTCAGCTTGTCACCCCTAGCCACAATCCGAGCCTCATACACAGGCTGGCTGAGCCCCTGTGGGGACCCCAGGAGCTGCGGTGTCCCAGGCCAGATACACCCACTGGGTTGACAAGAAGGGACAGGCTGCCCAGAGAACTTGCTCCTGCTCCACCACAGTCCCCAGCACAGACTGGACAAGAAACATGGTGGCATCGCTGCGATACTTTGCCTCGCTCTATCAATTTGAGGGACTCTGAGGAGAGCCAGCTGGCTGCACACCCTTTGAAAGCAAACAGCAGCTCTCAGCACCAGACTCATGGTCCTCAAGAGAGGAAGCAACAAATTCTCCTGGTTCCAGCTGCCTATCGTGATGCACTTAGGAAAAACAGAAACCCTATCAATAATTCAAGCCTGCAACTGTCCAAGCGCTCGCAGGGCACTGCACTTGCTTGCTCTGCACAGGTTCACAGCCCTGCTAATTCACCACAGGCTTCTGGTCAGCCTCAATTAGCTACAAAAAAACAAACAAATGAGCCAGCATCTCTGGCATCTTCCCACCCCCCTGAGCACGGATTGGCAGGAGCTTTCGGGGCACAACAGCCCTCCATGGAGCCACAGGGAAGTGGGACAGGTAACTATGGAGCTGCTCCCACATCCCTGTGTGTTAGGTGGGGAGTTCTGGCTGAGGCTGCTTCTCTCCCACCGCTCCAGAGGCAGGAATGTGCCCGCAGCCCACGCTGCCAACTCCCACTGCAGACGGAAGGGAGCAGAACGGGCGCACAGGGAAGGAGCCGCCTGCCCGGGCAGATCCGTCCTCGCTTCCAGGTTGTGCAAGCCACCTTGCTCAAACCTGCCAGCCTGCTCTGCCCGAGCCCTGCCAGACCCCACTCCAGAGCACGGGTTCCGCCATCTCCTGCCCGGGGCTTCGGGTGCCCTCCCAGGCCCCAGCCCCACCGGAAAGGGCCCTGCCCCGAGGCGGGCGAGAGCCGGGCACAGCGGACTTTGGGCAGGCTGGCGGGCAGCCAGGCGAGGCTGCTCCTGCGGGCAGGTCACAGCGCCTTGGGTGCCTCCCTGTCCCAGCCCAGCCCTGGCTCCCGCGAGGGGCCGTGCCCCAGGAGCCGTGCCCCGGGAGCCGTGCGGGTGCAGGGGCAGGAGGCGGCCACGGGGAAGGCAGCGGGAAGGCAGCCGCTTGCCTCTCGCCCAGCATGCCCGACTGGTTGAACCAGCAGCGCAGTTGCTGCCCGGCCCACCTGCCGCCCCCAGCGACCAGGGCACAGCTCGGCGGGGAAAGCCTCCCTGCAGAGGAGAGCTACCTGCGGAGACACAAACAGGGACGAGGCCCTGAGCCTTACAGGGGTGTGGGCGAGCAGCCAGCGGCAGGACGATAAGGAGGAGAGATAAGGGCAGGGTGGGACGCGCTGCCGCAGCGCAGGAAGCAGCCGTGTGTTGGTCCCCAAGCAAGGACAGGGGGGGCCAAGAGCACGGGTCCAAAGGATGGATCTTGACATAGCTGAGAGTTGTGAAACACGGTGAGCAATCCCCTGGGGAAGGGATCTGTCCTGAGTCGGGCTGAGGTCACCAGATCCGGTGCCATTTGCCACTCCAGTAGCACGGAGAGAGGGAGGGAGGCAGCTGAGTGGGGCCAGCGAGAGAAAGGAGCAGCATGGGGTTGGCCAGAGAGCAAGGCCTGTTCCACTGGTATGCCAGTAATCCGGCTGCGGGGCAGCTGTCCTCCCGGTCACAGGAGGGGGGCCACTTGCCTCCTTCCCTCCCTGCTGGGCTGCACCAGGACCCCCAGGGTGGGCTGGAAAGGCTCTCGACCCTCTACACCAGACAGGGAAGAGACAGCTACTCCACCAGCACAACAGAGAGCGGAAAGGAGCTGGAACCTCCCTCAGTGCTTCTGCGGAGGAGAGGACAGCATCCCCCCCAGCAGGAAAGCCGCCAAGCCGCTGGGCTCCCGGCAGAGACACCGCTCACCCGCAGCCTCCAGCAGGGACAGCCACGGGGCCAGAGCCTTCCCGCCAGCAACATCCCGCCGCGTCCCCTGGCCCCGGGACGGCAGCCGGGCAGGGGGTCCCTGCAGCCGGGCAGGGGGGGTCCCTGCAGCCGGGCAGGAGTCCCTGCAGCCGGGCAGGGGTCCCTGCAGCCCACCGCGCCGAGCGGGCGGCGGAGCCCTCAGCCCCAGCCCCCAGGCCCGGGAGACTCGCACGCTGACAGCCCTTCAGCAGCACAAAGGCCGCTCTCTCTGCTCTGTGGGATTTCGCAGCTGAGCGCTTGGCGGGGACAAAGGGATTTCACGGGCACATCCCCGGCCAGCAGCAGCCAACGGGAACGGGCCGGAGCGCTCCCGGGGCTGCCAGCGGGGAAGGGAGCAGCCCCCGGCCCGGACCCCCAGTCCCACAGCGGCACCCCAGGAGCAGCGGCTGCCGCCGTGGGGGACCCGCGGGGCTCGGTGGCAGCTCCCCCCTGCCCGTTCCCCCTCCACCCCACCCGCTGCCAGCCTGAACTTTCCCACTCAGCTGCGTCTCTCCCACTGCGAAAACAAACACCGGCCCGGCTCTGCCGAGATAAGGGCTGTGTTAGCAGAGCTCAGGGAGCAAAGTCCCCCTCAATTAACTCCAAGGCACAACAGGAGCTGCCCGTAGCTGTGAGACCAGATGGAGGGACGATGGCGCAGTGGCCAGGGTAAAGCTGCTCCAGCTCCCGTCTCAGGAACAGATTTAGTTCTTCCACAGCTCGTGTTGGTGCTGGTTGCCACCAGGCAGAGGCCCAGTAGCCAGCACTCTCAGCAGGACAAGGGGAAGCCTCCTCCGGGGGGCCATGGGGGCCTGCAGCTAGCTGATGTCTCCAACAGCCCCTGCCAGCACAGCCTGGGATGCAGAGCAGCACGACTCCTCAGTGCCAGCCCGGCACGTTTAGGTTGGAGCCCCCTTCCCAGGGAAGCCACTTGAGATCATTTCCTCTCCTGACACCTGCGGCCAGGCTGGGCTTTGACTCCGCTCTCGCCAGCACACAAAGGCTCCTGGGGCTGGAAGTGTGGTGGGAGTCACAGCAGCTCACAGGAACCCCACGCTGGTTCAGTTAAAGAGCATCCAGCCTGTGTTACCCAACGTCTCTGCTTCAGGTATTCAAGTCATCATGGAAACACAACCAGGAATGTGGAAAAGGGCAGGAGCCCAGGGTCTACCCCATCCCAGAAACCCCCCATAGAGTCTCCCTGCCCAATGGAAGCCAGGGCACCCCAGAGGCAGACACGGCACCCTTCCTTGTGCCAGACAAGCTGCACACCTCTCCCCGACCCAGGCTGAGCAAACAGGCGGGTGGTGATGCAGTGTTTGGTGCAGGGACGGCAAGCAGGAAACTGCTGAGATTAAGCCAAGCTGCCCTTGTGGGGGCAAGCCCAAGGGAGCGGCTCAGGAGAAGCAGGACCCCCCCTGCCTCCCCCACACCCCGGCCAGCCCAGTCCTCAAGCAGGTAGGGCGGCTGGCAGGCTGAGTCACTGCTCAAATCACCCAGGGGCCGGGCTGAAAACCCCAGCTCCATCCAGCGTGACCTCATTGGGTGCCCTGCTAATTGCATGTGTGCATCTGGGCTTGGAGATGACTTCGAGGGCCCTGCCAAGAGAAGTAATGAATGGGTGAAGGAAAGCCACTGGAGCAGCATCAGGCAAGAGCCAGGGACTGAATCATGGCTGGCAGTGGGAGAGGGGTCTGCAGAGCAGCAACGGCTGGGTGAGGTGCATCCATGGGCTGGTAATTGCCACTGGTCACACACAGCAGCAAGGGAGAAACAAGACAGCGGGCCTGGCCATGCTCAGAGGGATGGCTGGAATTCGTTCTCTCCTAGCCCCTGGCCCAAATTATTTGCCTCCCCCAACCTGCTTGCTAAGAAGCGGCTTCCCAGGCTCCTGCGCGAGCTGAAGGGAAGGAAACCTGCATTTCCTGGTCAGACGGGAGATGACATCGTGGCTTCCCTTTCCTGTGAGCTTCTAAACAGAACGTCCTGCCAAGGGCCGCTCCCCACCACCCCCGGCCCGCAGGCAGATGCCCTGGAACCAGCCTGGGAACACCAGGCACGGGCACTGCTGCCACAGCCCAGCCTCAGCCAGCTGTGCCAGCTAGGAAGCTGGCATGGTCCACCCAGGAGACCCCACACCTGGACAGCTTGCTGGAAGTGTCCTGCAAGCTGGGGAACACATACAGGGACTGGTATCACATTCCTGTCCAGATCTGGGAGCATCCTACAAGTAAAGGGTGGAAAGAGACTGTTTTCTCACTCGACAAGTACACGGCTGTGCCTCCTGCGCCCAAGAGATGGGCTCGTCACCTGCAGAGCTGAGAAGGCATTAGCACTGTAACTCCAGCACGACCTCTGCTCAGAGAGACCACAAGTGAGCATGTGTTGCTGCTTTCCAGCGTTCTCACACACCTCATCTGCTTGTCTGCAACTCCACCAGCCAGCAGGCACACACAAGTTGGGCCACCTGACACTTTGTGGTGTTCCCAAAGCTGCCAGAGGCAGAACGGGAACATCCTTGGGAAGCTGAGCCACAAGCCCCCTCTCACAGCACAAGACTGCTGCCACAGCTTCACTCCCCAGGCTCATCCACCTGTCCAGCCCAGGGCAGCTCCCCTCGCTACCCAAAGATGGAGAATAGAGAAGGGAAGTGGTTTTCCACCCAAGCCAGCCAGCTACTGGAGACAGACACTGGGCGGAGATCAAGGGAGAGCCAGTGCCTCCATTTACCACACCAGTGTGCTCTGGAGGGGAGCTGCAGGGCCCTGGGAGCTCTCTCCTGCAGGTAAAAGCAGGGGAAATAAGGAGAAGCAGAGAGGACAGAGAGTTACAAAGCCATCCTGGAGCAGTCAGCCTCCCCACATCAAAAAGGATTTCTCCCAGAAGTGCCCCAGGCTGTCCCCCTCCTCCCCCACCAGACCTTGGTTAGCACAAGGATGACATCTCTCCCCCCACACAGCAAGTCAGCCCGCCCGCAGCCAGAGCCAAGCATGGCAAGCAGCAACATGCTCACAGGAATGTGCTACTCCACTGGGCAAGGGGCCTGCCAGCAGCATGCAAACACCACCAGTGACCCACCCCTTCCAGGTCGGAAAAACTCGTCTTTGCAGTTCATCGCTCTCCCTCCCACCCATCGCAGCTACCCACACACAAAAGCTGCCCAGCACCACCATCCCCCCTTCCCCACTGGGCCAGGAGACGAGCTGTAAGCACCAGCAGGGACGCAGCTGAGAGTTCTGTGAGCTCCTCACAGAAGAGACCAGCCCAAGCACCACCCCACATGGTCGGCGAGACATCTTCCTACTCTTCCCCAGAGCAGGAATCGCTTCTCTATATTTATCTGCTCTGAGGTTACTCAACTCTCACAGTGGGCCGCTGTGCTCCCGGGAGGGAGCCCACTCCCCCTGCCCCAGGTAATGGTGCTCCTACCCAGGAGGTGCTTCTGCAGCTGCACGGCAGCCTCGGTGCTGCGGCTCGCAGGGCGGGTGAGGCTCCGGCGACGGGGCAGGTGAGGCTCCAGCTCCGTCCCAGCCCCTCGCACCCAGCACGGGCCAGCAGCAGGAGTCTGTGAACTTTGAGCAGCGTTTGCTGTAACTGGGGCCAACGCCCTGAGGAAGAGGAGCAGCCGGGGCTGGGATGGAGGCACATCAGCCACCTCCTGCTCTCGCACATATGAGCCCTGCACGTCGCTGCCTCCCAAGCCAGCCCTCAACGGGACACCCTCTTACCAGCCCGAGGCCTCCAGATGTTTAGGGAGCGCTCCCAGAACTGCACCACCACCCTGGCCAGGCTATAGGAGAGCTGATCCCACCGGGGCTCACCTCCCTCCCCTAACTTGCACAGACCCTTCCCCTGCTTGTGTTGGAAAACCAGTCACCTCTGCCCTGGACAAGCACCCCACCAAGACTGCGGCCAGAATGCCCCTGCAACCTACTAACAGCCCAGCAGCCCCTCAGAGCCCTCCTCACCTTCTGCCACACAGAAAGGCCAGGCCTGTGGTTTCACCAACGAAACCCCGCCAGCACAAACAGCTGGGCAATGAGCTGCTGCAGTGAAACACAGGGTAAAGTGCTCAGCCTGGACCAGGTCTCCAGGCCCACCCTGGCACAAGCATTTTTATCATGTGTAAGCAGCAAAGTCACCACAGAGCCGCAGCACAAGGCTGGGGACATGGTGACAGGCACCCTGGTTATGGGCTCCCCCATCCTGGCACCACGCCTGGCAGCTTGTGCTCCTTAGTCACCAGCTCACCCCTGCATCCAGCAGCCACCTCATCTCACCCCTCCGTGCCAGGCGGCTTCTTGTACGGGCCGCAATGAGGAAGCATCACCCCTTCCCGGGGGAAATGGAGACACGGATCCTTCAGGAGAATCGCACAGCACCCAGGGCCATGCCAAAGCCCACTCAACATGCTGAGTGCACCCAGGAACACGCAAGAGCAACCGAGCACACAGGCCAGCACCCGTGTGCAGCAGGGACGGGGACAGGCACGCCTGTGCCCAGCCAGCATCAGCAACACTAGCAGCCTGCCTGGGTGGGAAGGAAGGTGGATTAGCAACAAGCACAAGACAGGCAGGAGCCAGACAGACTCATCGGCTTGCTGCTGGGAGTTTCCAGCACAAGGACTATTTCTAAGAAACAGTTTCTCCCCCCAAAAAACCCCAATCTGATAGTAAGAAGCAGAGAGAAGGTTGTGGCCACCTTGGTGAACGGAAGGACTTTGGTCAAGAGCCCATAAATCCAGCCCCTTTCCAACAGCTCTGTGCCAAGACGCATTCCTGCACTCTGTGCCAGAGGACAACCTCCTCAGCCGGCCAAGCCCTCTGTCACACAGAGGAGCTGTCTGAATCACCCAACAGGTTTGGGTTTTGTCACCCCATCCAGGCAGCACCTGTTGCCTTTTATGGACCCATGTCAGTGAGGCAGGGACGGGGGGGGGGGAAACGAAAACAACCACGCTGCAGAGACCCGGGGCTTCAGAGTCAGGAGGAGAGCTCGGTACTTCCCTGGAGACAGCACCATCACAGCCTTGGGAAAGGTCTCTGTCCTTGCCAGCAATAAATGAGGCTGTAAGGAGGGGCTGTTCTGTTGGGAAGAGAAGCCGAGAGATTTAGCCAGCACTCTCCCCTACGGTCACAGACATCGGTGGTGAGCTGTTTTGAGAAGCCAATAGCCTCTCGGGCACAGTCCAAGCTACATTATTTTCTGGGAGCCCTAAAGCCACCCCCAGCACAAACATAATAGGCCAAGGTCTTATCTCCATGCCAGAGGCTGGAGGAGCGAAGAGACAGAGGCAATCCAGGCACAGAGACACTGGCTGCGCGGCCTGGGCTGGACCATTCGCCCGTCTCCAGGGAAGGCACAGCCTCGAGGGCTCCTCAACCACAACGACTGGGGCCTGACCTCAAGTCGGAAGGGAGGTGGCTCACCCCTCTGCACAGCCCAGCGTGCTCCAGTAAGTGAGCACTTTCATCCTCCCACCCTTTCCAGGAAGGCTCCTCACAAGATCCCAGTACATGCTGCACGTGGTGTGGACAGCCACTCGCAGGCACCAGCATCCCAGCCAGCTCAGGTTCAGCCAACCAGCAGGACAGCAGCTTTCTCACAACTGACTTTTTTTACTTGTGTACAAGTAAACACACAGGTAGGAGAACCTGCCTCAAGAAACTGTGGGGAAGACAAACTTCCCGGCCTGGGCTGTTCCCAGCACAGGGCTTCCCGCAGATGGGGGACGCTGCCCTGCTGGGAGTCCCAGGAGCCCCTCCAGACCCAACCCCCACAGCTGCGTGTGCTGCGGGCACAGCGAGTCAGCAGCCAGCCACTCATCCCACCTCGCCACGTCCAGGAGAACTGCTCAGAGCACAAAGAGCCAGGCACAGAAATGGAAGCTTCAAACACAAGCTGTGACTATGGGACCCAAAGCGTGCCTGGAGGTGCCGAGCCTTTCCTGCTCCCTGCAAAGCCAAGGACAAGCCTGTTCTCGATTCCTCACCAAGAAGCGACAGCTGAGTCCAAGAGCACGGGCATGGTGCAGTGGGGACAGCAGACAGTCCACATGCCCAAGCAGTCCAGATGCTCCCAGAAGCAGCTTGCTCAGGGCAGGGTGACACGGCCCTGGGATTGGAGCTTTCAGCCCTGACACGGGTTCCCTGACAGAGAAAGGACGGCCCAGGGCTCCCCGATAACGTCCTGTTACACGCATCATCTGCAGCTCCGTGGAAGAGCCTGGGCACCAAGCCCTTGCTGCAGGGAGGCACCTCCAGCAGTTCCACCCCGCTGCCCAACAATCATAGGAAGCTCTGTTGTCCAGGCTGCCTCGCTCAAAGCCCGGGGGGCATAACAGAGCTGCCTGGCTCCCTCTCAGCGCCGTGGGCAGCCCGCCTGTGCCTCACCCCTCGCGACACAGACACACCAACCTCCACGCATTTACCCCAAGCGAAATCTCTTCCCTTGCAACGCTCAGAGGAGGAACTGGATCACCCACATTGCAGGAGGAGACGAGGCTGTGGAACGTCACCGACTCCTCGCACAAAAGGTGCCGGGCAGCCGGGACTGGNGCCGGGCCCTGCTGGACGCGGCCAAGGGAAGGGCAGCCCGGGCCGGCGCGCTCTGCCCGCGGCGGGGTCGCAGCCCCCCAGAAGCGTTTGGGGGCCGCTCGCCGGCTCTGCCTAGCACACGGGTCCGGGGGGTCGCCTGTGAGCTCGGATGCTCGGTGCGGGAGGAGGGGAGGGCGCGCTCGCCCCGCGCACACCGGCCCCTGCCCTGTCAGAACAAAGGCGCGAGCGGGCGCGGGACCGGGAGCTCAGCCCTGGCTCAGTCCTGGGCCGGGCGAGCCCAGGCGGCTGCCGCCGGGACGCGGGTCCGGGGCCGCGTCCCGCACAAAGGCAGCGGCGGGGGAGGCCCCGCCGGCGGCGGCCGCGGGAAGCTGGCACACGGGCGGCCTTTGTTCGGGCCGGCACCGGGCGGGGAGCGGGGCGGCC
>WBNH01003910.1:41495-56268 GCA_013401255.1 Urocolius indicus
GAAAACACCAAATAAAAAAAAAAAACCAAGGGCAGGGCTGTGCAGAGGCCACAGGAGGGGGATCCCCACAGAGAGTCCCGTCGTGCCGGCGGGGGTGGAGGGGGGGGCAGGGGGCTCCTTGGCTGCCTCGTGGGTTTTGGCATGTGATGAGAAAATCTTGCTCTCTGGGGATGGGGGACGCGCCTCCTCCTCCCCCACGGGAGGAAACCCACCCGTGACAGCAAGAAAACCCCATCAGACCCGTTAAAAACCAAAGGAACACCACGAAGAAAAGGCAGCAGCAGCACCAGACGCCCTCCTCCCCCACACGGAGCCCAGCGACCCGAAAACGCCAGGAGCCCCGGGGAAGGGCTGCGGCCTGCGCCCACGGGGGCTGCGGCTGGGGCAGTGCAGGGGGCAGCAGCTGCCCCACGGCCCCGGGACACGGGGGGCTGGAGGCTCCGCGGGGCAGTGGCGGTGCCCGCGCCGGGCAGGGGACGGTGCTGGGTCTGTGCGGGCTGCTGCGCGCTGTGTTTACGTGCGATGTCTGTCTGTCCGTGCCCAGCAGCGCCCAGACACACACGATCCGTAACGGTAAAAACCCTGTGGTTTAAAAACGCTGTGGCCTGCCCCCGGCACAGCCCCTGCCAGGCACCCCACAGCACAGCCCCACAGCACAGCCCCTGCCAGGCGCCCCACAGCACAGCCCCAACAGCACAGCCCCACAGCACGGCCTCCGCCAGGCGAGCCACGGCACAGCCCCTGCCAAGCGACCCATGGCATAGCGCCATGGCACAGCCCATGGCACAGCCCCCACCAGGCGGCCCCATGGCACAGTCCCGCAGCACAGCCCCACAGGCAACCCCACGGCCCCGCCAGGCCCGGGGCAGCCCCAGCATGGGGGTCCCCACGGGGGCTCGGGGGAAGCGGCCCCAGCCCGGCCCTGCCCGGGCTCGTCCCTGCGGCCGGCGGGTGCAGCCGAGGCGAGGGGCGAGCGGCTCTGCCCCTCACACCGAGATCTCGTAGGTGGTGCCCCCCACGCCAGACACCTTCTTCACTCCTCCGCGCGTGGGGCTGCTGAGGGGCACCTGCCCCGGGCCCGGCGGCGCCGAGCCCAGGCTCTTGGGCTGCCCGTTGGACTTGCTGTAGGCTGTTCTCATCTGCACCTCGTCCCTGGGGAGGGAAGCACAGGGGGAAATGGGGTGTGAGGAGGGGACGGCGTGGGGCAGGGGGAAGGACAGAGGGACACAGAGTGTGAGGAGGGGACGGGAGGCAGCGGGGTCCCGTGGGGATGCCGTGGGGCGGGGGGAAGGACGGGACTGCAGAAGCCGAGTGTCCAGTACAGCCACAGCGTTGCCCTCCCTGGGCCCTCCAGCACCCACAGGCCCCTCCAGCTCCCCGAGGAGCACAGTGGGTGTCCCAGGGAGGAATCAGCTCAGCTGTGTGAGGAGGAGGAGGAGGAGGAGGGTTTCCCAGGCCAAGTCCCTGGCAAAGGGCGTCTCGCTGTCCCCAGGAGCTGGCGCAGACGGGGCTGGGCGGGAGGAGCGGGAGCTGCGAGGGGTCCCCCCGTGTGCCGGTACTCACTTTGGTGCCAGTAAGGGCTGCAAGGCCACCTCCTCGGGCTCGGGGCCGCCGGCCTGAGGCACCGACTTCTGGCTGCCGTGCGAGGCTTTGGCCGGGTGCGGTGCAGCGGGCGGCTCGGGGGAGCCCAGCGAGCGCAGCCGCAGCGCGGCAGGGGGCTCGGGCTTGCCGAAGCGCGGCGGCGCCGGGCGGGTCAGCGGGTTCCTGCCCAGGGGCGAGCGCTTCGAATCGTCCGCGGAGGAGCCGGCGCGGGGCGCAGCCTCGGGAGGCCCCGCGGCCTCGTCCCTGCCTGTGGCCGGCGGCTGCTGCTGCAGCAGCTTCTCGCGCTCCTGGATGGACGCCACGATGTGCCGCGACAGGTTGTCGTAGCGCACGGGCGAGGCGGCGCCGGGCGGGCGGCCGTGCAGGTCGTTCTCGCGCTGCTGGGCGATGCGCGCCGACAGGAACGGCGACGTGTAGCCCACCGGCGCCTCGGGCTCCGGCCCCGCCTGCACCGACTCGAAGTCGGGGCTGTCGGAGGGCGTGAGCAGGCTGTCGTACGACAGGCTGCCGTTGCGCGTCTGGTTCGCCAGGCTCTTGTAGGACGTGGACGTGGTGCCCTCGGAGCGGATGGACTGCAGCTGGCCCAGCTCGAAGCCCGTGCCCTGTGCCGACTTAAGGCTGGAAGAGCGGGAGCCGCTGGACAGCGGGTCGAAGGGGAAGCTCTTGCCGAAGGTGGGCGAGCGGAAGCTCTCGGGCTCCAGGCTGGGCTCCGAGCGGTAGCTGGGCTTGTGGCCGCTCTCGCAGATGGAGTTGGGCTCCTTCAGGCTGTTCACTCGGCTCAGCTGCGGGCGCAGGTACAGCCGTCACCCGCGGAGAGACGGGGCTGCCACCAAGCTCCCGCTGCCCACCCCGCAACCCTCCCCTCCCCGGCGCAGCGGCGGCGTCCCTGCGGGGCCGGGCCTCGAGCTCGGCCTTACCTTGGCGCTGGTGGAGTGGGGCAGCGCCGCCGAGCTGCTGCTGCTGCTGTAGCCAGGCCGGTACTTGTACATGGTGGGGGTCGGGGGGCTGTCCTTGCCTAGCAAGCTGCTGTCTGCAGGCGGGGAGGAGAGAAAGATGCTCAGACGTGCTCCCTGGGGCCGTGCAGGGGAAGGAACACGTGCAGAGCCCTGCCCTGCCTTCCCAAGAACCGGCTCTGAGCCTGGGGTGCACAGACCAGGGGGTGAGGGGCAGGGAAGGATGGGCTGGGCTGGAGGAGAGGCGCACCAGGGGTGGCTGAAACACAGCGGGATGGACACACACTTCCCCATGGCAACACGTTTGGGGCTGGGACTGGCGGCCGGAGCAGCACCGGCCAGGGGGCCGTGGGGAGCTGCAGAGGGAGCAGCTGCTTCCCAGCCCTGCCCTGCACCTCCCACCTCTCTCGCCAGGCCCACGCAGGCAGCTCCAAGCACTGCCCGGTGCTCAGGGGAGCAGGAAGCTGTCACACACCGGCTGCCACCACGTGCCCTCTGCTGCTGAGCCAGACCTGCCTCTCCTCTGCCGCCTCCATCCACGGCACGGCACGGCAGCTTGTGTGCCCGACGTGGCTCTGGACGCGCAGGGTGCTGCCTCAGCTCGGGCTCCCGCTCCTCTGCAGCGGAGCAGAGCCGCCTGCCTGCGTCCCACAGGCTGCTCCAGGCTGCACGTCCTGCCCCGCGACGCCGTGCTGCTGAGGCGCTTCGGACCAGCCCCGCAGCCTGTTCCACCTGCGGCCCTGGCTCCTGCTGTGCCGGGCGCAGCCCTGGGCTCCCTCCCGGCGGCTGCCTGCGCCCCAGCGTGCCCTCCTTACCCTCAGTGGTGGCCAGGGTTAAGTGTGTCCTCAGGCCCGTGTAGCGGCTGAGGTCTGGCTTAGGTGGGGGGGGCGGCTCGGCGTCGGCAGACTGGCTCTCCGTCACCTCCAGACTTCCTTTGGACTGCAGAGACAAAGCGCAGAGGGAGGTCAGGGGTGTCGAGCCTCAGCCCTCCCGTCGGCAGGCAGGGGACGGGCAGCGGCGTCGCAGGGCTCTTGCTGCCTCCGGGGCCATCCAACCGGCTGAGTGCTCGCGGCGGCGTGTGCCTGGCATGAAGTGCTGGGACACAGGGACCTCACAGGGATCTCACAGGGACCTCACAGGGACCTCACAGGGCAGGGATGGGACGGGGAAGGGCAACAGAGGGTGCAAAGCCTCATGTGGCCGCTGCCATGAGGCGGCTGCTGTGCCATGGGGACACAGACCAAGACGAGAGGGAGCGGGACGGGGAGGCGACACGGCTCACTCGGTTCTTTACTCACGGCCTCGGGCTTTACCCCTGGGCTCCACGCAGGGCAGGGAGCAGGGAGCGAGCGCCAGCCCCCACCTTCCTCACCTTCGTCCTCTTCAGCTCTGTCTGGATACCATTGTCCATGATCTTGACGGTGATCTGCCCGTCCGAGACCTCGGGCCGCAGGAAGGGGGGTCTCACCAGCACCGTCTGCTCGGCCCTTGGGCGCCCGAGGTACCTTTGGCAGAGGGAAGGGAGGTTGCGGCCCGCAGCTGGGACGGGGCAGGCGTGCCTGGGCACTGAGGGGGGGCTGGGGGGGCACGGCCAGGCCGGGCCAGGCTCACCTGGGGGCCGGGGAGCTGCAGAGCACCCGGCTGACGTTCTTACAGCAACCGTTGGTGAAGGGGTTGACGCCGCCGCGGAACTTGCCCGTCACCTGCAGGACAAGGGGCATGGCAGCACCCGGGTGGGCAGCGACCTGGGGTCTGCAGGCATGGCAGCACCCGGGTGGGCAGCGACCTGGGGTCTGCAGGCATGGCAGCACCCGGGTGGGCAGGGACCTGGGGGTCTGCAGGCATGGCAGCACCCGGGTGGGCAGCGACCTGGGGTCTGCAGCCCAGCCAGCTGAGTCAGGCTGCCCAGGGCTTGCCCAGTTTGCCCACGACAAGCTCCAAGGGTGAAGATATTTGGAGACACTTCCCCCTTTCCCGGTTTCTTTCTCAGGGTTCGAGCACATTTGAGGGGGAAGCGTCTTTCCCTCATGCCTGGCTGGAAGGTGCCTGGTTTCACATTGTGACCGTCACCTCTCACCCTCCAGAGAGGAGCCCCCCAAGCCCCATCCTCTGCACAGCCCTGCCCCCACAGCAGCAAGACCCCCCATTGCCAGGCTGCATGGGCACGGTGCAGACACCTCATGCTCTAGACCCCAGCCCAGTGGCCTTCCCTGGCCTCCATCACAGAATCACAAGGGCTGGAAGGAACCATGAAAGCTCATCCTGTGCAGCTCCCCTGCCAGAGCAGCAGCACCTAGAGCAGGTCACACAGGAACAAACCCCGCTGGGGTGGGATGTCTCCAGAGCAGGAGCCTTCACAGCTCCTCTGGGCAACCCCTGCCAGGGCTCCCTCACCTCAGCAGGGAAGGAGTTTGTCCTTGTGTTTCTTTGGAACCCCTTAAGTCCCAGCTTGCACCCCCTGCCCCTTGTCCTGTCCACATCTCTCTGTCCTGGGCAGCCCCAAAGCGTCCCTGACACAGCCTGGCCGGGGCCAGCACCCCGCAGCAGCCCCACAGGCGTTACCTGCTCATTGGTGGTACGGCCCCTGGCCACGAGCACCACGTGGAACCCCGTGAGGCCAGCGACGGGGATGAAAAACAATCCAGCCACACACATCACCACCATCCTGCCAGCAGTCAGCTAAGGACGGGCCACAGCCCCACGCTACAGCCCTGCAGCCCCACACTGCCGCCCCGCAGGCCCTTCCTGCAGCCCTACGCTACAGCCCTGCAGCCCCACGCTGCAGCCCCACACAGCCCCTTCCTGCAGCCCTACGCTACAGCCCTGCAGCCCCACGCTGCAGCCCCACACAGCCCCTTCCTGCAGCCCCACGCTGCAATCCCACCATCCCTTCCTGCAGCCCCACACTGCAGCCCTGCAGCCTCTTCCTGCAGCCCCACGCTGCAATCCCACCGTCCCTTCCTGCAGCCCCACGCTGCAATCCCACTGTCCCTTCCTGCAGCCCCACACTGCAGCCCTGCAGCCTCTTCCTGCAGCCCCACAGCCCCTCGCTGCAGCCCCACAGCCACACGCCAGCCCCAGCCCTCCCCTCGGCCCGGGCCCACAGAGGATACGTGACGGCCATGCGGACGCCGGAGAGCTCCTCCACCTGGTAGAGGACGTAGAGCAGCCCGAAGCCGAACACCCCCATGATGTGCGTGGTGAGCGACAGCAGGAACAGGAAGAAGTAGCGGTAGTTGCGGCGCCCGATGCAGTTGTTGACCCAGGGGCAGTGATGGTCGAACTCCTGCGGCGGGGGGACAGGGGGGGAGGGGCCGTGGGGGCTGCAGGGGCACGGGGGGGCTGCAGGGGCCCGGGTGGCCGCTCACCTCCACGCAGTTGTCGCAGACGCTGCAGTGGGAGCAGCGGGGCGGGCGGTAGAAGCGGCAGGTCGCGCACCACTTCATGCGCACCTGGATGCCCTTGATCTCCACCGTCTTGTAGAGCGGAGCGCGGAAGTCGTCCTCCTTGTCCTCGTCCTCCTCAGCTGACGGGGAGCCCCCGGCACAGCCACGCGTCAGGCTCCGTCCCGAGCCCCCAGCCCCCTCCCGTCACCAGCCGCTACAGGGGACCCCCAGGCACGGGCATGGGGCGGGGGGGGGGGGCATCCCGGGGCTGCTCTGAGACCATGACCCCCGCCTGAGCCCTGACTCAGATGCTGCGTCTGTGTGTCCGTCACCGGCCCCTGACCCACCCCGGCAGGGCACCGGGCGCCCTCCTCAGCCCCCGGGCACCAGCCGACCCTCGTTCCCTCGCGGGAAGGGTGGCACGAGGCAGCTCGACCTCGGACGCCGCCCCAGCAGAGCCAAACTCACCTCGCGGGAAGATGCCGGGGTCCATGAAGGTGGCCATGCTGAAGTTGGCCAGCACGAAGAGGAAGACGACGGCATTGTAGACGGGGATGACTGGGGAGACGTACAGACTGAGCCCCGGGCACCTGCGGCACACAAGCAGTGAGACTGATGGGCCCCGTGCCGCGGGTCCCGCCGGCCCTGCAGCCCCCTCCCCACAGCCCCGAGCTCCAGGGAGCCCCGGAGCCAGCGGCACCAGCCCCACGGCGCCCCGGCGGCCCTCACCCCTGCCCACAGAGCGCACGCTCCCTGGACATCGGCTCTGCCTCCCGCTCTCAGCCAGCGCCCTCCGCACCTACAGCGGAGCCAGGCAGAGACCCCAGCCCCGGGGAGGCCCGTGGGGAGCTGCTATGGGAAGCACAGCAGGGCCCTGCTGCCTCGGAACAGGGCAGCCAGGAGGGATCCGGCCACGGGCCCCTGTGTGCCACCCACCACGTCGCTGCGGGGAGCACGGGGCAGAGGGGACCCTGCACGGGGACACAAAACCAGCAGCAGCTCCGGCGTCTGCAGAGCTGCTCCTGCTCCTCGCAGGCCAGGGCTGGAGCCCACCCTGGAGCCCACCCTGGACACGACTTCGGTGGCGCTGCAGCAGCCAGTCCCCAGCTCCGGGCAGGAATCGCCCCGCTCCCCTGGCGCGGGCGGCCCGGGCTCAGGGCACTGGGCTTCCCCCTCAGGCGCCAGCGTAATACCCTAATCTGCTTTGCTGCTGGGAGTTTAATCCCGCGGATCTAGGACAGCATCTGTCCCTCTCCTCCCCCCGCGGCGACGAGCGCCGATGGATTTAGGCAGCGTGAGCAGAGAGCGGCAGCGCGTGGGGCTGGGCGGGCAGGGTGACATATGGTGCCAGCACTGTAATCCCCGCAGCCCTGAGCAGGTAGAGGTGAAGGGGCAGGCGCTGGTCCTGTCCCCTCCTCCACCACCACCCGCTGTGGCTCTGCCAGGGACCGGTTCCCATCCTGGCGAAGCAGCCCCTGGACTCCCAGCGAGGCTCCAGGGTTCTGCCCCAGCTCAGCCCAGTGCAGGGCAGAGGGGCACCCGCACACAGGGCAGGGGAGGAGCGGGCACCCTGCCCTGGCAGCACAGAAGGGAGAGGTGGGCAGGGTGCAGCCAGCACAGCTCCGTGCCCCAGCCCTTGCCAGCACCTGGAGAGGACGGGGGGCAGCGGTAGGAGGCAGCCCCCGGCCAGCCACAGCAGTGAGGCCAGGGGAGGGCAGGGAAGGCAAAGCCCCTCGACCTGACATGACACCTGGGTAGCAGGAACAGTGGCAGCCAAGCCAAGCCCTGCTCTGCCGAGGAGCACACTCCTCCCCCTCCTCCTGCCCCTCTCCCGAAGCAGGGTTCAGCCCCTCTGCCCTCAGCAGCATCTCCAGGCCCAGCCCTGCACAGTGTCCTCCAAAGCCCCTTCCACACGCCCCATGCCCCACTGGGGCAGGACCTTCCACCCCCCTCCCACACTGCGGATGCAGGACCCTGCCAGAGCTCCCCCACGAGCTCCCTGTGCCCAGGGCAGCAGCAACGGTGGCACAGTCCCAGCGGCACCGGCACAGTCCCAGCGGCACCAGCACTGGCACAGCGGCACCGGCACAGCCCCAGTGGCACCAGCACTGGCACAGCGGCACCGGCACAGTCCCAGCGGCACCAGCACTGGCACAGTGGCACCGGCACAGCCCCAGTGGCACCAGCACGGCCCCAGCAGCACCAGCACACCAGCTCTGCCTCTGGCACAGCCAGGGCAGCCTCTGCAGAGCACACGGGCACGGGCTGCAAGGAGGAGCCCAGCCTGTGCCCCAAAATCCCCAGGGAGCAGCTCTGGGCAGCAACAAGACTCACACTGGAGCACAGGGCCCGGCCTCCAGCGAGGGAAGGACGGGCCACGGCCACGTCCAGCCCAGCACGAGCAGCTCCGTGGGGGAGGTGGCTGATCACAGCGTCACTTTGCCCCAAGGAAGGGCAGAGCCAAGCACCCCACGTCACTGGCCCAGCACCACAACTCCAGAGCAACCTCCCCAGCTCTGCTCTCACCAAAGGTGAGAGTAGCAGAGGAGAGGTGGCTGGGGGCAGAGGGCCAGAAGGGCTCATGTGAGCCTTAAAGGCAGGAAAAGCCCTTCCAGAAGCCCTGAGCAAGGAGCTCCTCTCTCTAGGAAGCGAAATCCCTGCCCAAATCTTTGCCTGGAAGGGATGGAGGGGAGCCAGGGAGACCCACTGCACGCCAGCCATCCCTGCACAGGGGACACGCAGCAGCAAGGCTGAGCCAAACGTGCAGATCCTGGAGAGACTGAGCTGCCTGCAGCAAGGCTGGGCAGAGGGGAGGCTCAGGCAGGGGGCCTGGGGCTCAGCACAACGCCCGGGGTCTCCTCCTCCCACGCTGGGGACCCCTCTCCACACACAGGCCCCGCTGGCAGCCATGCCCCCGGCCCCGAGCCCAGGGAGGGAGCCCGGTGCGGCTGGCGCAGGGGGCAGAGGCGGTGCCGGTCCCCAGGACACCCCTCGTCACCAGCAGCAGCCACACAGCCTGCCTCTGGCGTGCCCCTCGGCACGGGGCAGCTCTGCAGCGGGGCAGGAGCGGGGAGGCTGCTCGCCCTGTCCCGGGCACGCAGGTCCCAGGGAGC
The DNA here is from genome assembly GCA_013401255.1 of Urocolius indicus. NCBI lineage: Eukaryota > Metazoa > Chordata > Aves > Coliiformes > Coliidae > Urocolius > Urocolius indicus. The sequence continues at coordinate 50,550 of WBNH01003910.1, forward strand.
TCATGGAGTTCCCTCTCCAGACCGGGAGGCGACGCACACCCATCGCCAGGAGAGCTGCCGAGGCTTGTCTCTGGCAGCACATCACACAGAGCGGGGAACCTCGGGCAAACTGAGTCACGGCTGGATGTGAGACGGCTTCTTGCCACCGGTCACACCAGGAGCCTGTCACAGCCCGGCCTCTCCTCCCCTCCCCGGGCTCACAGCCGCCCCCAGCCCCTGCCCGGCCCCAGGCTGCCTCCCCCCGCTCACAGCGGCGAGGACGGGAGGAATAGTTGGGGTCAGAGGTTTTACAGGCAGATTCATCCCATTACGAGACAGTTTATACTCTGAGGCTTTCACACAGCCCCAAAATGCACACTGAGCCTTGGCCACGAGCAGGAGCCGAGGCGTGTGTGAGAAGAGGCCGACTGGCCACACACTGCCCAGACAGCCCCTGGCAAGGGCAGCTCGGAGGTGCTCCCTGCCTCTGGAGGGCAAGGAGAGGCTCAGCACCAACCCACCGAGGAGCAGGCACCAGCACAAGCTGGGGGGTGGCGGAAAGAGACACAGGCCTGGACAAACTGACCCCAAAATGATTCTGGCCCTAAAGCAGCAGCTGAGACAGCCAGCACCGAGGGCAGCCCAGCAGCAGACACGTTGCCTGTCAGGGAAGGAGGCCGTGGCCGTGCCCAGAGGACCAGGCTCAGGGCTCACGGGGGACAGGGAGCGCTGCGGTGGCTCTGTGCCTTCCCTCCTGCTCCAGCAGCCAGGTGGAAGCGGCCTCGGCCCCCGGGGAGCGACCCGAGGGGCAACCCCCTGCCCCCAGCAGCCCGTGTGAAAGTGCCCTGCGCTCTGCTGCTCTGCTCCACACTTAATTCGATGTTTTAAGTAGGTTAAACAACATCCACTGACCTACAATTAAAGCGACCCTGCCCATATGTTCCCTTTCCAACCAAACCTGCTCGGCTGCCCGGCGCCCGCCCGCGGCCCTGCCTCAGCCCTCGCTGATAAGCGGCTGCCACGGGCTGCTGCCGCAGCTCACACAGCTACGGGGGCTGTGGGCTCAGCCGTGGAGGGCTGGGGGCTGTGGCAGGGCCGTCCCCCGCCACAGCACGGCCTGCAGCCTGCAGCGACAGAGCCACGTCCGTGCCCCCCAGCTCACGGCGTGTCACACAGAGCTGCCCAGGGGACGTGGCCCGCTCCCACCTCTCCTTCGCCCCCCGAAGCACAGAGCCGCTGCCTTCCCTGCAAGCACCTGACAGCCCAAAGCCCCAGCACCCCCAGCCCCGAGCTGCCAGCACCGCCGGCGCGACAACGGCTCGTGTGGCGGCGCGGGGCCGCTGCCGCTGCCGAGCGACGGCACCAGCTGCCTGTCCCTGCTGCACGGAGCAAACCAAACCCGCCCCGGCCCGCACGCCTCGCATTACCCCTTTATTGCCCGGCTGTTGCCAGGCACCGGAGCTGCGGTGACCTTCCAACAGCCCCAGCCCAGGGAGCGGCAGCGGCCCTGACAGCCCAGCAGCAGATCCGCGCTGCAGGCAGAGCTCCTGCCCAGCGCCGCGAGGGCTGTGCCGCCGAGCATCCGCGAGCGGGAGCGTCCGGGCACACACCCGGCTCAGGGCTGCAGGCAGCACCCACCCGCAGCCCTCCGCAGGCAGCAGCCACCGGCACTGCCCAGCTGCACAGAGCCTGCTCCAGCCCTGGTGCCACAGCAACCCCAGCCCCTCGCACAGACCCTGCTCCAGCCCTGGCCTGCCCCGGTGTCAGCTCCCTGCCAGGGGCTCAGCGCTGGCACGGCAGCCTCCACGGCACCCTGAGCTCCTGCCTGACATCGTGCCAGAACCAGCCCAGCTCGGCCCCCAGCAATCGTTAATAATCCATTTGTCACCCAGAAATGGAAAAGGTTAAGGTGAGCAGCAGCCCCTCTCCCAGTCCAGCGAGACCCCTACCGTGGGCCTGGCCCTCTGCAGCACCCCGGCTCTTCCCTTCAGCTCCAGGGCCATGCAGGCACGTGCCCCAGGCACTGGTGACCCACCAGCAGCCCACCTCCTCCAGGCCCTCTCCAGAGACACCAAACCCTCATCTCGTCGGGGCAAGGCTGACACCCACAGCAGTGAGAGATCCAGGCAGGGGCCAGAGCCCTTCTCCTTGAACTTGCCTCTGTGGCTCACAAACCAGTTACAAAACTAAAAATAACGAGGAGCCCACCCCAGTCCAGCAAAACACTTCACTCAGCTCCACGGGAGACAATGATCTGTGCCCCTGCACAGCACAGGTCACAAACCAGCTGGCAGCCCAGGTGAGAGCGAGAAGTGTGAGCTGGCGAGGCACCTCGCTGGGACCCTCTGCACCCCACCTCCTGCAGCTCAGCANCCTCCCGCACACCCCCTCCCTCCACCCCGCTGCTCCCCCCCTCCTCCCGCCCAGCACCTCGCTGCGACCCTCCTGCCCCCGCCAGCTCACGCTCAGCACCTCGGCCCGGCCCTCTGCTCCAAGCCTCCTCCAGCTCAGCACCTCGCTGGGACCCTCTGCACCCCACCTCCTGCAGCTCAGCACCTCGCTGGGACCCTCTGCACCCCACCTCCTGCAGCTCAGCACCTCGCTGGGACCCTCCGCACCCCACCTCCTGCAGCTCAGCTCACGGCAAACCCAGCAAGATGGGCCAGTGCAGGCTGCAACGCTCCCAGGGGCTGCAGGGCTACCCCAGCACCCGCCCTTCAGCACCCAGAGCACGACACTCCCCTCCAGCCCAGCAGGAACTCACAGCTCCTCTGCCGAACAACCCTGAGCCGTCTCTGCCCCCAGCCCCACGGCACCACACGGCGGGGTCGGGTCCCCACGGCTCCCTTCGCCATCCCCACCCTGGGGCTGAGCAGCTGGGACTCACGTGAAGGCAAAGAAGAGGGTGGTGGCTCCCACTAGGAAGATGGCAGCGGCTGAGACCGGGACGTACTTGCTGGGTTTGAATCTCTTTCCAGATGCTGCCGGCATGTTGGAGCTGTGGTGGGGGATCTGCCCCGCAGCATAGCCCAAGCCCAGCGGGAGTCGCAGCAAGATGAGAAGGGGAGGGGAGACGTGAGGGACGGGGGCAAGCGGCTGCCCAGCCTCGTGGCGGGCTCCCGGGCGAGCTCCGAGCCGAGCGCACGGCCCGCGGGAGCTACCGCGGCGGCGCAGCCCCAACACACGGGTCCAGGGGCGGCTCGGCCCCGCGTGAGTCCCGCGGTGGGAGCAGGAGGCTCAGGAGCACTGAACACTCAGGGCACAGAACCGGGTGTGGAGCCGGAGCAACCGTTGGGACAGGGATGCCGAGAGCCTCCGTGAGCCTCGCTCAGCCAGGCAGCCACCTGCGGGGAGCCGGCAGCAGCGGCCGGGCCGGGGGCCGGCTGCACCTTCCCGCCCGGGAACGGCCGGCAGCGCTCAGCCTCCCGCTCCAACGCCAGCCCAGCACGCTCCACGAAGCCACTTCTCCTTTCCAATCCGCGCTGTGGCACGCTGCAGCCCGGGAGTGGCGAGCGGCCTGCCCCGCTCCCCGCAGCACCCCTGTGCACAGGGGTCACCGGCACTCTCCCCAGGGCCCGGCACTGGCTGGGGGGCCGTGGCCGTTTAATTGTGTTCGTTTCTCTCTTGGCTGCTAAAGCTGAGGAACAGCTGGCGCAAGGTTGAGCTGTAAATCCTTTCCTTGCGAGGGGGGCGGGAGGAGAAGGTCCAGCAGACTGCGCGTTCCCGTCCTCTTCCTACTTGCTCCTTTCTCGCGGCTCCCCGGGGCTCTCCCGGGGCTCGGTTCCCGCTCGGTGCCTGGCAGTCAACGGGAATCTCATGGAACCCTCCCTGCAGCGACGGCGCCGGAGCAGCGCGGCGCAGGGCACGGGCGGCAGCCTCAGGGAACGCTCTTGCAGTCCCTGAGCACGAGCAGTGGGGCACACGGTGCCGAAGAGCTCGGCGCTGCCGGGGAAGGTCTCAGTCTGTTCCAAGTGGCTCCATCTGCCCCTCCCCTCCCTTCGATGAACTTCTTGGTCATCAATCCAATTCTCTTTTAAAAACAGTACATCAAACCATTAAAACTTGGCATCTGGCACGTCACACCTCACCTGGGGAGAGAAAAAGAAACACAGTCAGCGAGGCCGGAGGAGACGGTCCCGCAAGCGCAGCCGCCGCCAGACCGAGCTCCCGGGACGCTCCCGCGAGGTGGCAACGGCACCGGGAAGGTCTGAAGCGCTGCCAGCGGGTCCCGGTCGGCAAGAGCCCGACGTCCCAGCCCAATGTCCCACCCCACACAGACGGGTGCCCAGCCCCGGGCCTCTCGCCCGGCACCAGCGGCCCTCTCCACGCTTGCAGGCTTCAGCGATGGCCACCCCGTGCAGGCTGTGATTAGCCGAGGGAGCCCGGCCGCAGTCTGCAGCTCCCTGCCCACATCTGCAGCACTTGCTGCAGACAAAGCTGAGCCAGCCAGTCCATCTGAGCCACCCACGATGGCCCCCAAAGAGATGGGGGACCCCACGTCTTCTCGCCCAACACCCTTCTGCAGTTGCAGCTGGAACGCTGAACGCCTGCTCCTGAGGGGAAGGGGCTGATCAGAAGGTTGGAGACTGAGTAGAAAAGACAGGCAGCGTCTGAACCCTTCCCTGGCAGGCAGGGGATGTGAGGCCAGCGGAGCGCCCAGTCCCCTGACTGGAGGAGGCACCCGTAGCCCCGGACACGGGAGAGATGGGTTCTCAGCAGGCAGCCTCAGCTGCTTTAGGGTGCCCTTGGGAACGTGCTGATCATGAAAACACAGGAGAGAGCACCACAGCAAGCGTGGAAAACCAAACCTCCCTTGAAACGAAGCCGCCAACCTGCCTCAAACTCCAAACACCCCAGAGCCCAGCACGGGGATGGGCCAGACACCGGCTGCACCGCGCCGACTGCTGCTGCTCCCGCTCCCCGAGGCCTCCCTCCCGCTGCAGCTCCAAGCACACAGCCACAAACACTCCTTCCCTGTCTCCTGCCTCTCCAAGTGCTTTCATCGAGGTGGACAGGAACCACCTCGAGCTGACTGAACACCCGCCAAGGCCGAGGCACCGGCGGCACAGAATTAGGGGCACGCTTGATATCACGAACCTGTGACAATGAAATCGGCTCAGTCACAAAAGCAGGCGTCAGGCTGCCACTTTGGCTGACTAACCAAGAAACCGCTCCCACTGCGGGCAGCTCGTCCTTTGCAGGGATGCGGCTCCGCTCCCCAGAGCGAGGGGTTCTGCACCCGTGACGGAGCGCGAACGCGGGAGCGACGCTGGAGAGCCCGCTGGGGAAAGCTTCGGTTCTGCCCGGCAGCGGCTCTCGGTCCTGGAGAGCTGAAGGTCAGGGAATATTGGTGTGTTCCTCGGTGGGTGCAGAGCTCCCTGCAGAGCAGCAGCTCCCCGGCCTCAGTCTGCCCCAGCCGCCCTCAGCTGAGCCCTGGGGTGCCACAGCCCCGGCATGGCAGAGCCCGTGGTCCCAGCCTCGAAGAGCCAGAGCCCGTGGTCCCAGCCCCGAAGGGCCAGAGCCTGTGGTCCCAAGCAGGGCAGAGCCCGTGGTCCCAGCCTCGAAGGGCCAGAGCCCGTGGTCCCAGCCCCGAAGGGCCAGAGCCTGTGGTCCCAAGCAGGGCAGAGCCCATGGTCCCAGCCTCGAAGGGCCAGAGCCCGTGGTCCCAGCCCCGAAGGGCCAGAGCCTGTGGTCCCAAGCAGGGCAGAGCCCATGGTCCCAGCCTCGAAGGGCCAGAGCC
>WBNH01003910.1:85380-95464 GCA_013401255.1 Urocolius indicus
GCCGGGGGGCCGCGGGGCGGGAAGCCGGGAGCGGGGGGAGGGTCGCGCGAACGCCGCGAGGGGTCCCGGGGGTCGGCGTTGGGGCGCACGTGGCCGCGGGGCAGGGCCGTGGTGCGGGGACTCTCCCCGTCCCGCGAGCACCCCCCCGCGAGCATCCCGGGGCTTGGCACGGCGCTGGCACGGCTGTGCCCCGCACCCCCCCTTCCCGCGAGCATCCCGGGGCTTGGCACGGCGCTGGCACGGCTGTGCCCCGCACCCCCCCCCTTGGCACGGCTATGCCCCGCGGCCGCCCCACACGTGTGCGGGCAAAGCCCCGGCAGCCCCCGGCCCTGCTCCGCGGGGAGCTGCTCTGCCCAGCTCGGGGGACACCCCGAACCCCGCATGGCAGGGTGGTGGTGGGGGGATGGCACCCGCGGGGCACCCCCAGCCCAGCCCAGCCCAGCCCGGCCCAGCCCCGCAGCAGCCTCTGGAGCAGCCGCCCACGCGCTGTGGCAACAACTTCCCTTTGTAACAGTTCATTGTTGTAATGAACGGGGCTGGAGCGTGACCCACAGCAACCCCAGGCCCGTGGGGCGCCCGGGACCCCAGTGCCAGGGTGGGGGATGTCCCCTGTCCCCACGGCTTGGGGTGAGCTGAGGGGTCTGCAGTCACCCGTGCCAGGGCCCACAGCCAGGCCCTCCTGCTTCCCCACGGGGACTTGCCAGTCTGGGGGGCTCAGCGGCACCAGGGACTTGCCAGTCTGGGGGGCTCAGTGGCACCAGGGACTTGCCAGGTCTGGGGGGCTCAGCGGCACCAGGGGCTTGCCAGTCTGGGGGCTCAGCGGCACCAGGGGCTTGCCAGGCTGCCTAGTAGAGACCAGGATGACCAGGACATGCCAGTACAGCCTGGGGTAACTGTTATGGTCAGGAGTCCCAGTCTGGTAAGGATGTACCAGTATGGCCAGGACATACCAGTTACAGCTCGGACATACCGGTCTGGCTTGGGGAGACCAGGGTGACGGGGTTGCCAGTCGGCCTGGAGGCCAGTGATCCCCACGGCGGCTGCCTCGGGCTGCCCCTGGCTGCTGCTCACCACGGCAGGTGGGGGTGTCACTGGCAGTGTGGGGCTGGCAGCGTCCCCTGGCACCCCAGTGACCCCCCAGCAGATGCCCCAGCTCCCGCCGTGGGGCAGCTAAAGATAGCGCAGCCCCCCCGGCCGGCCCCTCTGCCCGGTTAATCTTTAGCCTCAGCTGCTGTAATGAGGCCTCATTACCAGCCATTACACCGGCCGGAGCAGGGACAGGCGCTGGGACGGTGACACGCTGACGGGAGGCTCGGTGCGGTGGGCACAGAGAGCCGGCGGGTGAGTGGCCTGGGGGGACGGTGACGGGCCAGAGGCCGTGGCATTGGCGCCTGTGGCACCTGACTGCAGCTCATGCTGGTGATGCCGAGGGACAGGAGGTTGACAGGGATGGATGGGGGGCCTGGGTGTCCCCTGGGTTTGGCAGCTCCCTGAGGGGGTGACGGGCCTCTGGCAGGGGGATGGTGTCCCTGATGTAGAGGTGGGGTCCCCATGGGTGACAGTGTGTGTCCCCAGCGTGTGTCACAGTGCCCAGCAGCCTGGCAGGGCCCCTGGGGCATGGTGGGGTCCCCGGGGGAGGGAACAGGGTCTCAAAGACGTGTCAGTGTCCCCAGGAGCTGTGGCAGGGTCTCTGAGGGAGGTGCCAGCACCCTGGGGGTGTATCCCTGGGGGGCTGTGCCGGTGTGCCGGGCAGCGTGCCCATGTCCCCATGGCTGTGCCGGTGTTGCCAGGGTGCGTGCCAGGTTCCCAAGGGGAGTGCCAGGTCCCGCAGCGGGACGTGCCAGCTTCCCAGCTACCGTGCCAGGTCCCCAGGGGCTCGTTTGGCCATCCCAATCCACCCACCGGGGTGCCTGGCAGCGTCCCCAGGGCCTGTGCCAGCGCCGCCTGCCGCCACCCGATAAGGAGGCCGTGGGGCGGTCCCGGCGCGGCGGGTCCTGCGCCGCTATCGGCTGCCGGCAGCCTGTGGGTGCTGCGGGGTGATTAGCGGGGGGCCGTGCCGGCGGGGTGCGGGTGTGAGCGGTGCGGGGTGCGTGGTGCGGGGTGCAGGGCTGTGCCAGGGTACAAACTCTGCAGCGGCGGCGGCGGCGGCGGCAGGAGGGCCCGGCCTCGTGCAGGTGGGTGCCAGTGCACTCATGCATGCGGGTGCATGCAGGTGCATGCATGGGCATGTGTGTGCATGTGGGTGCATGTGCGGGGCCCCGGCTGCGGGCAGATCCTTGCCTGTGCCCTGGTGCACAGGGGACCGGCGTCAGCCACCCGCGAATGGGAACAAGGGGCAGAGCCGGGGCCGTGGTGGCCTTTGCCCCGCAGCCACGTGCCCCCACATGCCTCCGAGCCGCGGGCGCTGGGTGGGCGCAGGGGGTGTCGCCCCACGGCAGCGCCCACGGGCCGTGACCCCCGCGGCATTTGTCCCCTGCAGGCGCGGCGGGGACGCCCCGGGCTGCTGACATGGCTGGGGGGGGCGCGGGGCTGCCCAAGCGCCTGGGGACCCTCCTGTCGGGGCTGCTGGAGTGTGGGGCTTTCTGCGGCGTCATCTTCGGCTGGGCCTCCCTCGTCTTCGTCCTCAAGGACTTGCACTACTTCGGGGAGCTGTGCCAGCCCACCACCACCCCCCTGCCCAACCGGACCCTGCTGCCTGGTACGGTTCCTGTCCCCAGGCTGCCACCAGCCTGTCGCTGTCCCTGTGGTGTCCCTGGCCCTGCTCTCACCCTGCCTTGTGTCCCCTGTGTGCTTGTGCCTCAGGGTACCAGTGGCCTGAGGTGTCCCATGTCCGCACTGCCCTGTGGTGCTCTGTGTCCACTGTCTCTGTGTCTCTGCTGTCCCCATGCCCATATGCCACATCCCTGCTGTCCCCTGTTCAGTGCTTCCCCATGTCCCCACTGTTCATAACCAATGTGCTGCCCCATTGTCCCATCACCCTGCTGTCCTCTTGCCCTCTGCTGCCCCATCTTCCCACTGTCCTCTTGCCCATGTGCCTGCTGTCCCTGTCCCCATGCCCATGTCCCTGCTGCCCCCATGTCCCTGCTGCCCTTATAGCCCTGCTGACGTCTGCCCCAGACTGCAGCCAGCAGGATGAGCAGTTCTCCCTGGTCTTCACCATCGGCTCCTTCATGAACAACTTCATGACCTTCCCCATGGGCTTCATCTTCGACCGCTTTGGCACCACGGTCGCCCGCCTCATCGCCATGTGAGTGGGTGCAGGAGCAGGGCTGGGGTCCCCAGGGGTGCCGGGGGGCAAGGGGCTGCTGCTGGTGCTGCTGGCGGGGGCTGGAGGTCGTGGCCGAGCGCGGGGCGTTTATCGAGGCAGCCAGGCGGGGAGGGGCGGGCTGGGCTCTGCCTGTGCTGGGGCACCCGTGCCAGCCCCAGCTGCCAGCCCCAGCTTTGGCACACTGCGGGGGCACAGCCCATCCTGGCACCTGTCCCCAGCATGTCCCATGTCCCCACAGGGTCCCAGTGCCCCCCAGCCCCCCATAAACCCTCAGGTCTCCCCAGTGTCCTCAGAGCATCCCCATAACTGTGGTGGCCTCTGTGTACCCGCATCTGTCAGCCCCAGGGAGGCGGTGGGGCAGCTGTGGGGTACCAGGGTGCTGGGTGCTGATGCGACAGCAGCGCTGGGTTGTGGGGGTGCCAGCTGCCCCCAGGACCCCGTCCCCACATCTCACCACCGTCCCCACTCCTCAGCTCCCTCTACACTGGCGGGACCCTGCTCGTCGCCTTCTCCACCCCAGGTGAGACCCCACAGGCATGAGGTGCCCTGGCCCTGGGGGAGGGAAGGAGGCTGAGACACCCCATTGTCCCCACTGACCTCCGTGTTCCCAGAGCTGTCAGTGCTGCTCTTCCCAGCCATGTCCATGCTGTCGGTGGGCGGCATCCTCCTCATCCTCACCAACATGCAGGTGAGTTTCCCCAGCGCCCAGCAGCCAGGACGCGCTGCCTGGGGCTGGCAGGATCCCGACGGTACAGGGGGGTCTTCTCGTGCCAGGTGGGCAACCTCTTTGGGAAGTACCGCTCCATCATCATCACCCTCTATAACGGGGCCTTCGACTCCTCCTCCGCCATCTTCCTCATCATCAAGGTGGGTAGATACGGGGGTGCTGGTGCTGAGTGCCCCCAGACACCAGTCCCTGGCACAGGTGCCACGGGGAGGGCAGGGACACAGCAGGGCCGTGCGTGGGGTGGGCTGGGCTGGTGGCTGGTGTGTCCTGCTGGCAGCTTGTCCCCGTCCCCAGGTGCTGTACGAGCGTGGGCTGCCCCTGCGCGCCATGTTCCTCTTCATGGCGGCCTGCAGCGTCTGGCACCTGCTGCGCACCCTCTTCCTCATGCCGCGCACCCGCATCCCCTACCCGCTGCCCCCCGCCTACGACTATGGGTAGGGGGCTCTGCCCGCGCCTCGCAGGGCGGCGGCGGCCGTCCCGGGGGCAGGGGGGTGATGCTGGTGGGAGTGCTTGTCCCGGGAGGGTGGTGGGTCCTGTCCCATGGTGGTGGGTCATACCCTGTGGGTGATGGTGGGTCCCATCCTGTGGGTGATGATGGGTCCCATCCTGTGGGTGATGGTGGGTCCCATCCTGTGGGGGTGGTGGGTCCGTTCCCGTGGTGGTGGGTCCCATGCTGTGGGTGATGGTGAGCCCTTTCCTGTGGTGGTGGGTCCTGTCCTGTGGGGGTGCTGGGACCCATCTCTCGGTTGTGGGTCCCGTCCTGTGGATGATGGTGGGTCCTGTCCTGTGTGGGGTGGTGAGCTCCTTCCCGCCGTGTCGGTTCCCTGTGCCGTGTGCCGGTTCCCACGGGTGACGCGGTGATGTGCCATGTGCCGTGTGCCGGTTCCCACGGGTGACGCGGTGCCGCGCAGGCTGCGCTGCCCCGGGCGCGCGCGCTCCTACCGCACGTACGAGGAGAAGCGGCCGCCGGAGGACGGGGCCGAGGACGCGCCACGGGAGCCACGTGCTGGGACAGGTGCAGGGGTGGGGCCGCGGGGGCGGGGCCATGCAGATGAGGGGCCGGGCTAGGTGGGCGGGGCCATGCAGATGAGGAACTGTGCTGGATGGGCGGGGCCATGCAGACGAGGGTCTGTGCTGGGTGGGCGGGGCCATGCAGATGAGGAACTGTGCTGGATGGGCGGGGCCATGCAGACGAGGGTCTGTGCTGGGTGGGCGGGGCCATGCAGATGAGGAACTGTGCTGGATGGGCGGGGCCATGCAGACGAGGGTCTGTGCTGGGTGGGCGGGGCCATGCAGATGAGGAACTGTGCTGGATGGGCGGGGCCATGCAGACGAGGGTCTGTGCTGGGTGGGCGGGGCCATGCAGATGGAGCCGTGCTGGTTGGGCGTGATTGCTCACATGTGGGTTGGGCGTGGCCATGCACGTGATGGGTGTGTCGGTGTGGGCGTGGTCATGCAAATGAGGGCGCGGAGCGGGGGGGGGGGGGATGTGGGGGCTGTGACTGGGGAGGGGGTGCCCCCCGGGCCCCCTCCCCCTCCCCCCCCCCCCNNGGGGGGGGGGGGGTGTGGGGGGGGGTGGGGCGGGGGGGGGGGTGGCCCCCGGGCACTCTCTCCTTCCCTCCCCCCGCACCGACCCCCTCCCCGGTCACAGGCGGCCGAGACCCCTCCTTCCGAGCCTGCGTGTGCTCGTGGCTCTTCGCCTGGCACGTGGCCTGGCTCTCGGTCATGCAGCTGCGCCATTACCTCTTCATCGGCACCCTCAACCCCCTCCTGGACCACCTGGCCCGCGGGGACCCCCGCCTCGGTAGGGCCCGGCCGCGGGGATGCGGGGGCACGGCTGGGGACCCCCGGCGGAGTCCGGCCCTGCCCTGACGCCGTGTCCCTGCAGTGAGCGTCTACACCAACGCCTTCGCCTTCACGCAGCTCTGCGGGGTGCTCTGCGCGCCGTGGAACGGGCTCATCCTCGACCGCCACAAGCGGGGCACGGCCCGCCGCCCCGACGGTAACCGTCTCCCCGGGTGCCTGGGCAGCCCCCCGCGCCCCCAGCCCCCAGTGCTGCCACAGCCCGACCCCACTGCGCTGGGGACGGGGCGGCGAGGGGCCCTGACCCACCCCCCAGGGCTGGGGCACTCGCGGCCCCCGCACCCGCCGCCCCGCACGCTGATCGCGCGGTGCCCGCAGGGGCCCTGGGCATGCTGGCCGACCTGCGCGCCTCGGTGCTGTCGCTGGTGGTGACGGTGGTGCAGTGTGTGCTGTTCTCGGTCTGCGCCGCCGTGCCCGTGCTGCCCGTCCAGTTTGCCACCTTCGTGCTGCAGGTGCTCAGCCGCTCGTTCCTCTACGGCGGCAACGCCGCCTTCCTCGCCATCGCGTGAGTGCTGCCGGCGGCGGGGACGGGCACCGGCCGGGGGACAGGGGACAGGAGCAGGGGCACCGCGGGGGCGGCGGGGGACATGGCGGCAGGGGCTGGTGCTGGAGGCACGGTGAGGGTGGCGGGGGGCAGACGGGAGATGGGGATGGTGGCAGGGGCTGGTGCTGGAGGCATGGTGAGAATGGCGGGGGACAGACGGGAGCAGGGGATGGTGGCAGGGGACAGGGTTGGGGAGGAGGGGACAGGGAGGTGGGGTTGGGTGCCGGGGCAGGGTGGTGACGTGGCGGTGGCCGGGCAGGTTCCCCCCGCAGCACTTCGGGAAGCTGTATGGGCTGGCCATGGCGCTGTCGGCACTGGTGGCACTGCTGCAGTACCCCTGTGTCACCCTGGTGCAGGGGCCGCTCCACGGGGACCCCTTCTACGTGAGTGTCTGCCCCACAGCTGCGCCGGGAGGGATGGGGGGGGGTCATGCCCCAGGGAGGGGGGAGAGTCCCAGCCCATGGTGGGATGGGGTCCCAGGCTCTGGCCCGTGGCAGGATTGGGGTGCTGGCCTGTGGCAGGGTGGGTGTCCTGCCCCTGGAGGAATGGGGGTCCCGTGCCTTGCACAGGGGACCTGGGGGGGCTGTGGGGCTTGGGAAGTTCGCCCCCCACACAGCCCACGCCCTGACATCCCCCCAGGTGAACTTGGGGCTCATTGCCGTGGTGTTGGTGGCCTTCGTCAGCCCCGTGGTCGTGTCCCGCGAGTGCCGGCGACGAGCCAAAGAGCTGGGGGCTGCCGGGACCCCCCTCACAGCCCCCCCCGCCGCCGACACCCCCGCAGACCTGCAGCACTGAGCCCTGCACATGCTGCACCTCCTTTCCCTGCTGGGCTCTGGGCGGCTGCTGCGCCAGTGGGACGAGATGCGTTTGGGGCTGGAATAAATGTTGCCGACGGCTCTGCTCACTGTGCTGCTCCCTCCCAGCTCCCACGGCTGCCGGGGCTTCTCCAGTGCCCGTTATGGGGCTGGGCACCCTGCTGCCTCCCAGGGCTGGGGAGCACCAGCCTGTCCCCACGGAACCCCAGCACACACAACACACAGCTCAGGGCATCGGCTTTATTGGCTCAGGGATGGGGATCACTGTGGGTCCCCAGGGACCGCAGGGGGGCATGGCAGCACCCTGAGGTGCCTCAGTACTGGCAGATGAAGGGTCGCAGCTGCAAGCAGAACCTGCTTCTCCAGAGCCCATCTGGGGAAAGGAACCAGCATCAAGGACAGGGGTGGCCCCCAGTGCCCTCACCCCCCTCCCTTTGCCACCAGTGGCCTGTGTCCCCTCCCAACGCCCTTCCCAGTGCCCACAGCAGTCCTGTGCCCTCTCATTAGTTCCCCCAGTACTCTGTGCTCCCTGCCAGCAGACTCCCAGTGCCCCCAGCACCCGGGGGGGCTGGTGTGGCGGGTGGGGGTACGGGTGTGCTCACCTTTTGTGCTGAGGGTGGTGCAGGTGGTGAAGAGGTGTCTGGGGTGGGTGGGTGCCCAGTTAGCGAAGTTCCAGGGACTGGAGTCCTCCCATCGCGACTCCCACTGCCCCCCCTGCCACAGCACTGCCTCAGACCCACTGCCTGGCACCTGCCACCCAGCCCCTTGCCCCCCAAACCAGCCCCACCACCCACAACCCGACTCGCTTTCCCCCCACACAACCAGCCCCAGCACCCATACCCAGCCCCGGCCCCTTGCAGACCCTCGCTCCCCAAAACCTGCTGCAGCACTCCATGCCCAGCACTCCATACCCAGCTCCAGCCCCCCACCCAGCCCCAGCCCCGCTGCCAGCCCCTCGGGGTGGGGAGAGCCCCCCTTACCTTGCGGCTGGTGACGGCCCCGATCCAGACGGCGCAGTTGGTGTAGGTTCGTGCCAGCTCCATCAGCTCCAGGTTGCGGGCAGTGCTGTGCACCGAGGCCAGCTCCCCTCGCAGCTTCTCCTGGCAGTGTTTCTGCAGGACGGGACACGAGTCGGTATCCCCCAGCACCCATAGCANACCAGTGCCCCAGCCCCAGCCCCCCAGCCCCAGCCCCCCGGCCCCGCACCACCTGCGCCTGGTGAAAGCTGCGGCAGTGCCTGACGATGACGAAGCGGAAGGTGCTGGCACCCAGCGGGTCGGGGACGCTGACGTGCTGCGTCTCGCTCTCCAGTGGGCACCCGGCACCGTCCTCTGGCAGCTCTGGCGCAGTGTCCTGCACCTCGGGGCTGGCAGGGCCTGGGGACACTGGCCGGTGTCACTCAAGCCCGGGGGGAGCTGGGAGGTCCCAGGGGGTCCCCGCAGGGAGGGCAGCGCTCGGGCACTCACCGGGGCGGTTGGCGAGGGACGTGCCCAGCAGGGCCAGGGCGAGGAGCAGCCGGGGCCGCATGGCGGGACGGGGACACCGGCTCCTTTGGGCACCCCTGGCACAGGCCACGGCCCGTCACCCTCTGCCACCCTCGGGCCATCCCCACGGCCTCGCTGGCAGCCCGACGTGCCTGTGCTGCTCTGCCACCCCCAGTGCCCCCTCCAGACCCCTGTGCTCCCCCCACCATACCCTGCTGTCCCTCTGCCACCCCCAGTGACACCGTGTGCCCCTTTCCCTCTGCCCTGGTACCACCGACACGACCCCCGTGCTCCCTGTGTCCCTGGTTCCCCACTGACATCCCTGGGGCCACCGTGTCCCCTGGGTACCATGTGCCACCCTGTGCCTCCCATGTCCCCCTGTACCCCAGGGCTGCCCCTACCAGCCTCAGGGACCCCCACCCCGGTCCCCAGCCCTGGTAGCTGGAGGCTGAGCCCACCCCCCTGTCCCCGTCCTGCTCCTCACCTCGGGGCTTGGGGGGGCTCAGCCCGCTGTTGCCTTTATATGGCTGTTGGGGCCACATGTCCCCACCGCAGCCTTGCGCCATCCCANACCCATACCCAGCCCCGGCCCCTTGCAGACCCTCGCTCCCCAAAACCTGCTGCAGCACTCCATGCCCAGCACTCCATACCCAGCTCCAGCCCCCCACCCAGCCCCAGCCCCGCTGCCAGCCCCTCGGGGTGGGGAGAGCCCCCCTTACCTTGCGGCTGGTGACGGCCCCGATCCAGACGGCGCAGTTGGTGTAGGTTCGTGCCAGCTCCATCAGCTCCAGGTTGCGGGCAGTGCTGTGCACCGAGGCCAGCTGCCCTCGCAGCTTCTCCTGGCAGTGTTTCTGCAGGACGGGACACGAGTCGGTATCCCCCAGCACCCATAGATCCCCCCCAGCACCCANCCAGTGACACCGTGTGCCCCTTTCCCTCTGCCCTGGTACCACCGACACGACCCCCGTGCTCCCTGTGTCCCTGGTTCCCCACTGACATCCCTGGGGCCACCGTGTCCCCTGGGTACCATGTGCCACCCTGTGCCTCCCATGTCCCCCTGTACCCCAGGGCTGCCCCTACCAGCCTCAGGGACCCCCACCCCGGTCCCCAGCCCTGGTAGCTGGAGGCTGAGCCCACCCCCCTGTCCTCGTCCTGCTCCTCACCTCGGGGCTTGGGGGGGCTCAGCCCGCTGTTGCCTTTATATGGCTGTTGGGGCCACATGTCCCCACCGCAGCCTTGCGCCATCCCAACCCATCCCCCCCAGCTGCTGGGGACACCGGGGGCGCCTGGGGGGGCATCTGGGGGCCCCTGGTGCAGGGGGAGCCTCCTGGGTCCCTGGGGACGGGGCCGGGGGGTGAGGGGTGGGCTGCAGGGTGTCGGGGG
>WBNH01003911.1:0-49091 GCA_013401255.1 Urocolius indicus
GTGATTCTGTTAACTGACACAAATGATAATAAGTTGGAAAAATATTTTTCCACTCAGATATATATCTCAGTTATTGAACACAATCTGAACCGTCCATCTTAGCAAACCAAACTGTAACTCCCAAATGAATTGATTAGACTCTCAGTAATGTTGAGGAGAAGTTTTGCTTCGGTACACTCTTGCTTGACCAGAAGGGTAGTGGTTGACAGCTTTTATGTTTCTTTTTCAGGTTCTACCTAAAAGGGTGAAATAGATAAAAAATACTAAGAGGAAAAAAAAGGTATTGGATTTTCCAAGTTTTTCCAAGATTTAATTTTAAATATATGTGCATATTGCAGATGTGTTTGAGTGAATTCAATTCTGTCATTTACAGAGATAAATCCTGCCTTTGTTCATCTGAGAAAACTTCTACTGAGTGATAAACATGGTAATACTATAGATTGATAATGATAAATATTCAGTTGTCCAGAGAAACTGTGGAGTCTCCATCCTTAGAGATATTAAAAACTGAGTTGGACACATTACTGATAAACTTACTCTATTTGACTCTGGTCTGAGATAAGGTGATGGACTGGGTCATCTCCAGACGTCCCTTCCAAATTCAGACATTCTATGATAATATCATTATAACGACCCAGAAGAAAAGGTTGATGAATTTTACAGCTGTGATATTTTTCCTAATATGCTTATTCCTTGCCACATTATATCAGAGCCCTGATCCTGTTTTCTGAGTCTCCATGGGGTGTTCCGAGGCAGGGAGACATATATACTGAACATTTTTGTTCCCACAGATTTTGTTTGCATGCAAAAATATGTAATTAATCTGAGTCTACAACAATATGTCAAAGGAAAGAATACTTTAAAGAATACTGTCTTCTCACAATAAAAAATGTTAATCTGGAAATGTAATGTTGCATTTAAAGGAAGGCACACAGTGTGAATTATGCTGCATGAAACAGCTGCCTTTATAAGCCTGACAATTCAAAAGGAGCAGAGAGGAAGAACAGAGGGAAGCAGTGTGTTTCAGTCACTGTACCAGGTTGGTGCAACACCACCCATGTGGCTGGCAGCTACTGAGCCAGAAAATCAAGCTTTACCATGAGTGAAACATTAGATCCCACATGAGTCTATTTTCCAGTCTAAATGGTTAGTGTCTTTTGTGGCATTTCATTAGGACTACTCACATTATCACATCCCAGTGATTCTGTTCGATATCTGCTCTGCCATCAGTAACCAGCAAAATTCTGCTATACTCTGTTTTGATTACCTGCAATATGAAAATTCATTCAAAGATGACCTTTTAGTGAGTTATTTTATGCTTGCTGAGGGCAGTTCTACTTTGACAGCTGAATTAAACAAACTGTAGAGAATATACCTAGTCGAGGCTTCAAATATATTGTTTTTAGCATAGTAGCTGTACAAAAACCCCCTGCTCTAATCCTCCACAACTCATTTAACCTTGGAATTAAATATGCATATAAATGTGATGGTCCCACACCTCAGTTTGTGTGGACTCACAACTACCCACTGGATTATTTGTATTTCTAGATGCTTTAGAAATTCAGGTTGCCAGCTCAATTCCTTCAAGACTTGTCGTGCCTACCCAGCAAAGTAGTGTTATGGATGTTTGATTAATGTCCTGATATTCCACTCAAATTAGCAGTGCCATTTCAGAGTATTTCATCTCCTAAAGGGAAATCATAGCCTAATATTCAAGGGATTAAGCTGCAGATAAAACAATTATCTTTTAATGACATCTCTCCTCCTCATTTTCATTCTTTTTTTTCATTATAAGACAATAATATAATTTATAAACAGGAAAAGGCAATGTAGCCTAACATATTTAGAGATGTTACATTCAAAAGGCTACATTGTTTGTCTTGGCAATCCAGTGCAACAACTCATTCAATTATTCTGCACTTCTGCAAAACCAGCTTTTATTAGGACGACAGAAATTCAGCAGAGGGCTGCATCCTCCTAGAGATCCTTTGTTTGATCTTATGACTGCCGTTAAATTTTGAAATCAATTCTTGAAAAGCAGATGTGTTTATAACACCTTCTGGTCCATAAGAAGTATATATCTGTCTAGAGTGGACAGTCTGAGTGAGGTCTCTTAAATAGTCCAGGGCTGTAAATAACAAGATTTTATGACATTCATAAGAGACAATAACAGACAGAAGGATAAATGTAATAGGAAAGAAATCCATTCTGATGAGCATAGTCAAAGGACGAACATTACTGGAAACTTGATAATGTGTTTCTAGTAACCAACAACCATTGATACAACAAAACAAAATTGATTCAACAAAACTCTATTCAGGGTTCCAACGATCAGAATAAATACCTAACTAAATAAATAGTATTTTTCACTGAATCTTATCTCCATTCAATGAATGTGAGATGCGTGAGATGACTCTATATGAACATGCTGTTCGTAATTTCATTTGAACCTATGTTGAGCATCAACCTTAAGAGAAGTGGGTGAATTTTTTTACCTGAACAAGCAAGTTGTTTGGCCTTGTAGCTGTGATGATATTGTGCAATAAAAGCATTTCAGATCTTAGATCTAATAGGGACCGATAGGGCTACAGAGCCGTCACACAATGCTTTCAACCTGGTAACAGCACTTTGGACATTTGGACATTCAGAAGAGAGGCATATTGATGCCAGGATTTGTCAGTAGTTATTTCCCTGTCGTTTCCTAAACCAGCATTGAAAAAAGTCATTTCAGACAGATGCATGTTAATGGAGAAGATGATTTTGTCATTTCCTCTCCACTTCCTCACTTCAGTATGTTTAATGAATGCATGATAAGGACAGGCCAGGACTACAATTGAATACAAGGCCTTTTCTGAACTTCCCTGTTGATTGATCTCTGTTGCAATGAATAAAAGAGCATCTCTGGAGAGTACTTCTGTATTTTAATAATTCTTTTGTTCCTGTCTTTCTATTTACTCTACCTTAAATTGATTCAGAACTGGCTTGTGACTTGTGTCACCGTTTCTGGCCAAAAAAGAATAAAGATGCAACATAGAGAGGCATATTTATTCTAAAACTTCACAATTCTTTCCTGTGAAATAGCTTTCCTGTGAAAAACCTTTCACTGTCCACTTTATTTGAAATAGGTTTTAGTGCAAAATGTTGCTCTCTTCTGTGCACTTCTTGCACTCTTCAAACATTATTTTTAAACATTATTTTTAAACTCACATGACAACAATATTCTAATATTCACAATATTCACCAGGAACACTGGTGGCTCTTCCACTTTCTGTTAACATATATTTACATGGAGGAACAACATATCCCCATCAATAACTGCAGTAAATAGACAAACTTAAGAGTTCACCCTGAGTAAAAATAATTGGTAATTTCAACTAAAAATTGATAACTTTTTGGAAACATACCACTGCTGCAGGATTTAGTTTACTTTTACATCAGATGCCTGTTTCTGTACATACAAAAAGAAATCTTGGTTTATTTCCCAAATGACTAAATGAATATCCGTGTCTAATACACAGTACAAACACACACATATATGCAAACAACGACACATACAAGGGTAAGGCATTAGAGGACGTACGACAAATTCAAACACTGCAGTGTATGGAAATGTCAAGCAGTTTCCTTCACCTTCATGCTTTTATTCTTTGTAGAAAAGAGTTACTATGAAACTTTTGCAAGCTTTGCTTTTCTGTTCCCCAAACCCGCAGCAGTCTGGGTTCACACTGATAGATTTTCAGAAGCAGCAATGACACATCTCAGACACAAAGATCATCTCCATCAGCAGCGTGCACATCACCACCCTAAAATAAGAATAGCTAAAGGTTCTCAAGAAAAATCTGCCAGAGTATTTTTAACAGTTGAAGACAATATTTTTACTTCGCTTGTTCTTAGAAGCACCTGAATCATTTTGGCTGAAATTGTCTGTTGTTCCTTCAGTGACATATGGATTACAGATCTAACAGATGAACTTAACTTTCTACTAGAGAACTCTTCCGTGTGTACCTTATTGGCTCTTCAGTCTGTGTACACAAAAAGTTAGAACACATGTTTCCATGTCTTTACACATGTATTTCTCAACCAACCCACTGTAACAATGTACCTGAAGGAAAATGGACATGTGGCCCACCCAGACTTTGGTTATATGAAACCGTAAGCTGTGTTAGGCTCAGATGCAGGCCTCAGACATTGGCTATATTAGACAGTGAACAATGGGCCTAAAGAATAATCAGGGACAAGCTGCTTATTAGAATGTAGATATGAAGGCAACTGTGTGTGGGAAAGAAACTGTGTAAGCTTAGAACAGAAATTAGATAAAGAAGGAATTAGGTAAAAGAATGTAGAAACTACTACTATCAATATATTAACATAGTTAAGCTTAACAAATCATATTCTGCTATTAGGTGTGTGAACAGAGCATGATAAACTGAGCTATCCAATCATAATAGATTACATCATCTATTTGGAAAAGAATAACATATATAATGTGATTGAATGCTATAATTAAGGGCTTCTGCATTGATCATATTGGTCTGATGCATAGCCCATGAAGCCCATCCCACAAAGTGGTCCCTGCAAGCCACCTCTGTGTGTGCTGCTTTTGCATTCATTTTTCTCCATGTTTTTGTCCATAAGTCATTAGGAAATCCACTTTCTCTGGTGCTAGAACTATTCTTTTCATTCGTGTTTTGAATAATCTTCTCATTTTCTTAGATTCTAACACAGACATCTACAAAAAAGAACCTTTTTTTTTCACATGGAGAAAGATATTTTGTAAGCACAGGGTAATCATGCAAAAGAAAGAAAAGAGGAATTGAGGAATGAGTTTTGTATGTTGTGGATCCAGTACATGAAGCATTTCAGTGGCACTCAGGTGGATTGTACTGAGTCCTACTCAGTTACAGATTTCCTGTCTGACCTTGGTTTCTCTACTGCTCAATTCATGTGAGTAAGTTGAGGACACTCTTTCTCCAGTGTAAATAATTAGACACAGAGGCATCTCCAGAGGACATTTCATCTTATGCTGAAACAGGTGTTTGAAACAGAGGAGATAAATCAGTGGAGGAAGTGTCTGCCTTTCTCCATTGCCTTAGGGGGATTTGGGAAAAGTAGCTTAGAGTGGATACTAAATTTGTGAATAACTAAAAGTAAATGAGCCACATCACAATATTTTGAATGCTAAAAGAACTGGTTGAATATTGATGCAAATAATTTGAAGTGAAAATATTTCATAAGATTCTATATTTCCAGGTAATAGAGACAAAGTAGTTTGCTTTTCTCTCTGTGCTTCCCTTGGATGGCCACCATAGAATTTTCATTATCATTGGTTTAGAGTGAAGGTTTTCTTTATATATTGTAGCTCCTGAGTTTTAACCAGTAGCTTTGCATCTTTGCAACTCTTTGTTTTTCTGGTACCACAACTGTGAAGAGCAAATGCTCTTTCAGTTAAACATACACTGTTTTCTACATGCAAGTCAAACCAGATCTCAGACTTCTTGTGTCCTCCCTCATTTCCTTGATTGTTATTTATTTCCTTCTTCCCTTCTTGTTCTTAATTACAAACTATTTTTTTTCCTTCAAAACTGCCTTTGGAAATATAAGAAATGTCTCTTAAATCAAAAAAGGAATTAGAACCTGGCAAGAAATAAGCTGTTTTAAAGTAATCACTTTTCATAGACACCATTAGGTAGGAAAACAATTCCCAAATACACAGCATAGGAGGTCCTAAAGATTCTGTTATTTCCTCTACAAATGACAATTAAAGCCATACAATCTCTCCAAAAGTACATTGCTGTTTTTAGAGACTGGGTTGCTCACTTAGCTCCCAGAATGATTGTATGGCATTCATAGGTTTACAATACTCCATTATAAGGAGAGATGAGTGAAGAACTGTCTTGCTGAACTCTATTTGTCAAGACAGATACCTCTTTTCCACTTTAATAAATTTAGAAATTTCAGAAAAAACATCTGTCTAAACAACTATTAAAACCTGACTGCAAAGATTTTGCTCTCAGAATGCAAAATACAAAACATTAATGGTAAACATAAGCCCAATCTTGTGTTATATCAAGACAGTTCTCCCTCATAAACCTTATGGACTTCTGAAAATCAATTTTTAAGGCCAGAAGAGATCTCAGACACATTGATTTGAGGTTTTGCATATGACAGGCCATAGAATATCATCAGATTTAAGACAAATAATTTACAATTGCCTCAAGCAGATATCCTAGACATGTTTTTTACTTTCCACTGAAATTTTCAGGAAATGGGAAATCTGGTGGAAAACAGAGCTATCCATCTAATTTCACATGAAGAAATGACTTTTAACCAAATGGAAACTGTCGAGACAGCAATACCAACTACCTACCTACCTTGATCAAAAATTATAGCACACTGATATTATATAGAATCATTATGAATCGAAAAGACCTTCAAGGTCATTGAGTTCAACCACTAACTTCACACTGCCAGGCCCATCACTGAACTAAACCATATGATTGGTCCAGGATAAGATCATGATTGATGAACTTCTTGATCTGCCACCTTTGTCTTTCAGTGAGTACTTGTAAGTTTCTACATGCACATCTGAAAGGTTCAACAAAAAAAGTTCAAGAGATAAAGGAACAGATGAAAATTATCTCTTCTAACAG
The DNA here is from genome assembly GCA_013401255.1 of Urocolius indicus. Taxonomy (NCBI): domain Eukaryota; kingdom Metazoa; phylum Chordata; class Aves; order Coliiformes; family Coliidae; genus Urocolius; species Urocolius indicus. The sequence goes on from WBNH01003911.1 coordinate 6,651, forward strand.
CAAATCTTAACAGATGAGTATCCTGTAACTTTCTACGTAACATAGTTTGGGAAGTGTAGTTAGATAGCAATTACCCCACTGAGTTTATGATCTCCCATGCTCTCAATGTGATTGTTCTTTGTTTCTCCAAATACAAATCTAACAGGCTAGTTGAAACCCGTAGTGAAGCTGGTTTTAGCAAATAAATAACTGCATTAAAAAAGGTAAATAAAGTTCACGGAATCAGTCTGAAAACAGATATCTTCTGGATCACTCCCTGTCACCTACTTTCTTCAGCTGCTTGTCATGCCTCCCTAAAAAGTTTTGCCATTCTTTGATTCGTCGGTGGAGTGATTTGCATGAATATTCCCTAATTTGCTGAAATTGTTTTTCAAAAGACAATGGATCTGGTTTTTACAACACTGCAGTGTTGGTAGATTGACAAAATACTCACATGCTGTCAAGGAGCAATGTCACCTGGGTACTCAGCCAGCTGGATGAAAGGAAGACATTTGTCCTACAACCTCATTTGCAGCTTAAAGACAACTCAAGAAGGAGCTGACCACCTTCTCTAAAACAACATGCTGATGGTAACTGCTGCTTGCTAACCATCCATTTCGCTGCAAATTGAAAACAGGTGACCTTTGGATATGGCAAATTCATTGGTTGGACTTGCACAGAATTGAGCTGAGATTGTTCACCCTGTCAGTAAAAATCTCAAGGTAGCCTAAGAAGCTGTGACTTACTCACATCTAACTCACTGTCTCTGGGTCCCTGACTCCAGGCATAGCAAGAGAAGCTAAAATGTCTAGGATGCAGAGGTGTAGGAGTGGACAGCTGGTATGAAAGCCTCAGGTGCAAGCTGAGCATGCTTTAAGTGGGCACATGTCCAACTGAACTCCAAAAGGCAGAATCTGATACAGGCTTTGCCTGCTTTAGCAAACTTAGTAAGGGCACTGATTCAATTACCAGCTCATGATTAACTCTGTTAATAATTAATTAGCACTTACATACAGAATGAGAACTTTCCCAATTAACAATCAGGAAGGGCAAAGACATATTGGTTTGGAAAGGAAAAGAATTTACCCATATGAATATAAGTTTAGCATGCAGTTCTCCCTCTGTATCAGAGATGAATCATGGGCTGATTTTTTGATTTTGTTTTGTTTTTAATCGAGGAGAAAAGTAACCCTAAAGTTCAGTGTTTATATATTATTGAGTAGCAGATCCAAGGCATGCAAAATATACCCGAAAGACAGGCATTCTGAGTATCCTTCTACTTATAGCTAAAGTAGATTTTACAAACAGATTTTACTACTAAATCTAGTTAACCAGAAAATATCCTTGCAAAGAAATGTTACTTTTTGTCTACACCATTGCATGAACGTTTGCCCTTACACTTCAGGCAAACTCCTACCAACCTTAAGACATAGTTGGCATGCTCAATTTGTATAACTGGCTGTAGGCTAAAAATTATAACCCTAAATTAATCCAGAAGGTTACAGCCTGTTCCCTAAGTTGGTTAGTACAGCGAGATTACATTTAGTTGATTGATTATAAATACAGACATTTTACTAAACATAATGCATGTTAAATTTTCTTGGTAGATCACAGTCTCAAACGGTAGCTTAAAGTATCTTACTAGCACAGAATTTTAACATATTAAACTGAGTGACAAACATGCTTATAGTTGAGATGAGAATAGCATAGTGATATACTTTTAAAACTTTACCTGTCATCAGGATTCATATTCTTCCATTCCCGAGGAAAAAAGTGTATTTTTCACATTAATGGTTGCCTACTTTGTTCTATTCCTACACATCCAGTCAAAATGTATATTCGCTTGAACAGATCTTGATTCTTGACTCTTCTCATGGTATTATGTTCACCATGATATGACCTGAATGACTTCAATTGAGTGTGAAGCACATTCTGTTATGCACATGTTGTTGAAAAGTCAGTTGAAGTATAATTGCTTGAGACAAAAAACGTTTAGCTTTGGGCCAACTACTGTTTGCTGCTGACTGCTTGTCATGCTTTCCCCCATGTATTTGATTTTAGATCTTTAAAAAAAGATGATAGATCTGACATATAGTCAAGATATTTGCCAGTTCTTCCATTTCACAGCTCTTGTGTAAAGCATTGTGACTTTTACTTCAGAAGAGAATGCCCTTACTAAAGCATCAGTACTGGGTTCCATCCAGCACAGTTTAAGCCATCCGTGTTTTGCATTTTTCAGGGAATCACTAAGTGTTATAAATCTTCATTTTGTGGGCTTCTGTTCTGCTTCAAAGAACAAAAGAGAAATGAACATTAGTTTTAATGCATTTCATTATTACTCTGATGATGTGTGAAAGGTTTGCTGGGATATTTTTCTGTAAAACTTCAAAGCAGGATTTTAAAAAATGACATTGACTCCCTTTTCCCTCCGAATTTCACATGGTGAGGGATGAGAATGAAATGAAGTGCCTAGGTTGGCCACACTTGACTTGGTGAGACTGATTATTAGAGATGTATAAAACTAATTGCTTATGTTAAATAGGGATTCTACACTGTCATACTGCAATTAGAAAGAAAAACTGCATAGGTAGCCAATAAACTACTTTATTACCACAAAAGAACAACAAAAAAAGATAAATTACCACCTTTAAATGGAATTAGATTGTAATTTCTCCACTCAGCCCACACTTTCCTTACATTTCTCTCAAAACTCTATAGTTCCAACTAGGTATCTTGATATCTGACTGTTGTTATTTTTTTTGGTGATTGACAAGAAATCAGAATATTTAAAAGAAATGAACTTTAGAAAAAGGAAGCCTTGACATTTCGCTGATTTGTGGATACATGTATATCAGATCTACAACGTGAGGCTGTAAAGCCTGGTTTCGTTAAGTCTGAAGAAGACACAGCTAAACAGGGATCCTAGTGTCCATCTTTAACTCTCTAATGGCAGAGTACAGTGAAGATAGAGTCAGACTGCTCTTGCAGGTGTGCAGCAAGAGAAGAAGAGAATTTGAATTAAAGAAAACTCTGTTTGGATATTAAGCAAAAAGAAATTTCACAAAGAGCTATTCAGCTCCGGAGTGGGTTGAAGAGTCTGTGGGCCTGAGCAGTTTGACCAGATGTAGCTGATCTCCAGAGTTTCTCCCCAACCTAAATTACTATCTGATTCTATACAAGAAGCTTTCAATGGAATTGTAAATTGAGCCCTAATTCCCTATACATAACATAAGGTTAACATAATCCTGTGAGTAGCAAAAACTTGTTCCCTATAGCTTTCTGCATTATGTCTGGATTCTCTTGAGCATGATAAGACTAAACTGACCTTATAGTCTTTCTCTGAGTAAGGTTACTAACCAGGAAGTTAGTAGCAAGACAGATGGTTTTCATCAATTTTGTAGAAACTTTATGGCTTTAAGATCTTTATCCTTCTTTGAGAACCTATTGAAGTTAGCCAGTGGTTCAAAAGCCATAGACACACATACCCAGTGTGATCATGTAAATGCAGTTTCCTTAACTATGAAAGTGTAGTGGGTCTGGAGTGGTGGTGACTTTCCACAGCAGCTCTTGTAGTGCTGTGCCTTCTGTTGGTAGCTAAAAATGAGTATTGGTAGCACATCAGTGTTGTGGCTACAGCTCACACAGCATCAGGGCTGTCCCTCCATCATTCCTTCCCCACCTTCACCAATAGCTGGGGGTGGGCACAATCTTGTGAGGGGCCATGGCCAGGAGAGCTGACCCAGGCTGACCAAGGAGATATTCCATACCATATGACATCATCTCAGCAATGGGAGAGGAGCAGGAAGGGGACGCCTGATTAATTTTTGGCCTTCCTGATACAGGTACACCAGCCCTGCTTCTTGGGAGTTGGCCGAACATCGCTGTTAATGGGAGGTAGAGAGTAACAGCTAGTTTTCTTTGCTTCACTTCTCATGCACGTGGCTGGGCTATTTCCTTATTGAACTGCTTTTATCTCAGCTCCCATCTTATTTTCTCCCCTCCCTGGCTTGCTGAGGCACCTGGTATCCAGCAAGGATCAAAACCACCACACAAGGCTATAAACTTGAACAAACACTTTGGTGCTTCTTCCTAACTGTCTTGGTAAACACACATGTGCATGGATACAGTCAGAACTTGCTACAGGACTTTGTGAATCCTTTCTTTCCCAGTTGTAACACTGAGATTCCGTTCTCTACAAAGAGGAATATGTGTCAATATGCTTCTGAGTTGGTGTATTTTTGGTTTATTTCAGTGATTTTTCTGATAAACAGAAATGAGACCTTAGAATAATAGGACTTGGTCTCTTACAACTCTTTCTGCACTAAAATCAAAAGTAAAAGAGATTGGTTTATTTCCTTTTTCTTTTCTCGGACATAAAGATCAATGACTTGTGTGCATGTACCTACATGGACAGTTATGTAATTATCCAGGATTGCAGACAGCAAGATTTGCAAGTCATTAGTCACAGGATTATTACCAGTTCTTTTAATCTTTGTTTAATAGTGTTGTTAACTTTACAATGACAAAGCTAGCACTTCAACATTCTGGTGCTTGGAAAATTTGAAAAACAAAGTGGTAGATAAAAGAATGAGAATGTTCATGGACAGGTTTGGACTCCTGTTTATTTAGTGTAGCTTTACCATTGCTGATTATTAATATTGTAGAGTGTAGTTAACCAAGATACTTGTGTCTGAAACCAGTAAATCCTCTGGACAAACTCTCAGTGTATTCTTAATTTATTTTTTCTTAAAAGAACCCCATCTTGAATTGCTTCACAGATAATAAAATGTGCACATGTGAAATTCTCTTTCCAAAATTCATATCCATATGCTACAAAATAATGACTACAGAATCACAAATTGGTAAGGCTTGGAAAGGATGTCTAAAGATTATGTAGTCCAATCCCCTGCTAAAGCAGGTCCACCTAAATCAGATCACACAGGAACGTGTCCAAGAGTGTTTTGAAAACCTCTAGAGAAGGAGACGTCACACCGTCTCTGGGCAGCCTGTGCCAGGGCTCCCCGACTTCTTCAGTAAAGAAGACAATGAAGACTGAGTCAAAGAAGGCATTCAGTAGTTCAGCGTCTCTGCATCCTCAGTCACCAGGATCCCTCCGTGTTCATCAATGTGTTCACGTTCTCCCTAATCCTCCTTTTGCTGCTGATGTATTTGAAATAGTCCTTCTTGTTTTCCTTCACTTCCTTTGCCAGGTTTAAGTTCAAAAGGGCTTTGGCCTCCTGGTTTCATCCCTGTATACTCTGGTGATGTTCCCATACTCTCTCCAAGCAGTCAGGCCCTTTTTCCACCTCTCATAGAACTTTTTTCCTCTCCTGGAGTAGTTCCTGTAGTTGTTTTTTCATCCATGTAGGCCTCTTGCTTCTTTTTCCTGAATTTCTACTTGTGGGTACACATTGATCTTGGGCTTGGAGGAAGTGGTGATTGAAGATCCAGCAGCTTTCATGGCATTGTAACATGACATCATGAAATATTCTGCTGGATTGAAATGCAGAGGGTGAATTCTAAAAACTACATGTTGAGAATCCTAGTTAACAGGCACAGAAAGAAACTGTGCAGGAATGTCTCAGTGGCATATTATAAAATTACAATTGTATCTCTTTTGTTCACTCTTTTCTATGCCAAAATATGTATTGTTATTGCTTTTAAATTATTCAAAGTATTATGTAAGTATTGATTATTATTTCTACTCTGGATATGATAATGATAATGATGATGATGAATCACCTCAGTCAAATGAAATAAGGTGCAACAGCATTTTAGCGGATATAGTTGCTGACAAAGTAACTGGGCAACTTTCTTTAATACACTTATTTTGTGAATGAAAGTAACAGAGTAAATACTGTGCTTATGGACTTCTAGTAAAATATCAGTTCCATTGGAGAGATGCAGAAAATTATTAATTAAAACAGAGAAACGCTTATGAAAACACAAGCTAAAAGGGAAACTGCAGTAGCTAGTGATATCAGGATCATTATATTACCATCAGAATTCCCTAAGGGTCAAAATAGGATAAATATTAAAACCGGTGAAGCAATGTGTTGTTTAAATTTGCTGATATCCTAAAGTTCAGAGATACTGCTACAATGAAATCCTGCTGGAGCATCAAGAGAAATTACATGATCTTGAGAACTTATCTAATGAATATGAATGAAATGTAATAGTAAGAATTTCAGAAGATTCTCAGGAACTAATAATAACAATCTAAGCGTTGCTCTGAAAATGTCAGCAGTTGGAATTTACTGAGGAAGAAAAAGAACTTTTCACATTAATTGATTACAGGTTGACGATGAGCAACATGTATCGTATGGCTGTGAAAATTGAAATGTGATCTTAGATAATGTCAATGTAAATATTTCCAGTCAGTTTTGGAAAATATTAACAAAATGTAGAGCTTAAAATTTAACACGTACCATGAGCAGCTTTGTCACAAAAAGTCACCCATGTTGAAGAAGGATAAATTTAACACCCATAAACATAAATGTGAACAGCTACAATGATCTGGAGTGCCTGAAAGTATGAAAAATGAAAAGCTGTTAGGTAAAGATCTAGAAAAAGAAATAAGGGACATGGTAGGCCAGTGAGTATGGGCAAGGGTGTAGGGAGTAATGATATTGAGGGAACAAATATAGCTGCCTCCATTGGTGGGCAATGATGGTACTAAATTAATTGCTATCCTGTACCATATGAGAGGACAAAAAGTAATTCATAAATGATACTTGATTAATTAACAAATAATCCATGATGTAATTGCCTTCAGGGGACTGCATTCAACAGCCCAGATAGTCTTTCCTGTAAAAAAAAAGGTCCCTTCTCTATGAGAAGCATTCATGAAGTCAGATGCTGCAAAGTGACCTGCTTTTGTGTCCTTCTTAACAAGGTTACCAGTGCAGAGTAGGGGAGCTACAGAGCTGCAAACTTAACTACATACAAAAGGCAGAGAGGCCTCTGCTGAGAGAGTAGCTTTAGGATGAACCTATGTTAACGTTTCAGTTGGAATCAGGAACATGTGTGTGAAAGAAATCTCGCACTTGTACTATGCTTTGATTTGTGACACAACAAGATCTTGGGCAAGTAAGTTAGACTTCTTTCTGCTGATACTAAAATAGAGATTCGCTTTGGGAGCCACCTAATATACTTCATGCCCAGTTGAATGCTCGGTCCACAAAGCAGCAAGTCAGAAGTAAAATTCCCTGAAATGTGTTGTGCACACTGGATCCTTAGCACCAGCTGCTCCTCTATATAGATTTGCTCCCATTGAGTAGCTGCTTCCTAATGCAGATACAGCACATGCATCCCCGAGGGCTGAGCATGACAAAGAAGTAGACAGCCCCACATTGACTCTGGAAATCTGCCAATGGATGGCAAAGGACTCTACTGCTCATGTGTACAGATGACAATCAGTCTTGTCACGGAGCTGCCGATGTCTTTAGGAGTTGGTGTCCTTACATTTTATTGTAAAAAATGTAAGGATGTTAACGATGAGAAGAATTGTGTGTAGCTCAGGGGAATGAATCACATTAATGTTTCATTTGGTCCTTGATGGGTTTCCACTGTAGTAACTATTTGCTCAAACGATTATGAATTAAATGAGCTAAACTCCATTCTGCTGTAAGCTGGCTCAGCAATAGACATGAATTTGGCTTGGATATGTCTGTTAGTAAAGCAGTTACTCTTAGGCTGGATATTCTTCATGAGCACCATTTATTGTGGTTTGGTTTTTTTCTTTGTTTAAAAGCTCTTTCTTATATCTTTAAAATATTTTATTTAATGTCTTTTTCTCTTAATGCAACTCAGTGTCTTTTGTTTTCTCTTTTCTCATTTCTGTGAAATGCTAGACTATATGAAGAGTATACATGTTAGTTCATTATCAAGATGCAATAAGGATGCCAGCATCCTTTCCTTCCAAAGATGAGCTATTAAACACTGTCTCACACACAAATTGTCTGTGATGAGTGGTACCAGGCGTAGATGAAGTAGCTGACGTAGATTATCTGCTTTCCTAACTCTAAATGATATCAGGTGTTTGCATTTACTTCAGAGTCTATCACAAGTAACAGAAGATAATGATGACAGGTGGTAGAAAACATGTTGACCTTTTCTTACATCTTTGTGCACTTGTGACTAATTCAAAGCTACAGGCTTCACAAATAATTGTATCATAGAAGGTAAGTGGACAAAAAAAAAAGACCACCATTTGTGAGCTGCTCAAACCTTCATTTATATAATATTGCATTTGAAAAGGTATATTTAGTGTGCACGTCTTCATCCCAAGAACAGTAATTGATAAATAAGAGCAATTAATGATTGCTATGTAAGAATTTCTGTTGGAATATATAATCTTCATTACACTGCAACAAGAGAGAAGCTTTGAAACAAGGTAAGATCTTTTCGGGCAAAAGGCAGTCCCAAAAAAGATTATGCTGGGACCCTATTTTCCCCTGTTTTCTTTTTACTAAGCATCTCATTTTTAGTCTGATACTCCCTGAGGAAACCTCTTTTCAAATTTGGAAACAGACTTGGACTCATCTTTAACTCATTCTAGGGTTAGATTACTAGTAGGTCTGAATGGCTGCATGTACTTCAGTCTCTGATTGAGGTGTCATTGCACATTGTAGCAGGTCCACCTGGACCAGATCACTGAAGAATGTGTCTAGGTGGGTTTTGAAAACTTTTTGAGAGGGAGCCTCTACACCCTCCCTGGGCAGCCTGGGCCAGGGCTCCCTCACTTCAACAGTAAAGATTTTTTTATCTTAAGTGGAACTTCTTGTGTTCCAGCTTTTGTCCATTACCCCTTGTCCTATCACTGGATAGTACAGAAAAAAAATGTTGCCCCATGCTCTTGACATACATCTTTTAAATATTTGTAAGTGTTAATGAGGTCCCCCCTCAGTCTGCTCTCCTCCAGCCCCAGGTCCTGCAGCCTTTCCTCATAAGGAAGATGCTCCAGTGCCCTGATCATCTTGGCGGCCCTGCACTGGCCTCTCTTGAGCTGGGGAGCCCAATGTGGACACAGGACTCCAGATGAGGCCTCACCAGGGCAGAGCAGAGGGGGAGAAGAACCTCCCTCATCCTGCTACCCACACTCTTCTTGATGCATCCCAGGCTGCCATTGGCCTTCTTGGCCATGAGGGCACATTGCTGGCTCATGGTCAGTTTATTTATCAACCAACACTCCCAGGTCTCCCTCCACAGAGCTGCTCCCCAGCAGGTCAACCTTGTACTGGTGCAAACCCCTTTTTATCCCCAGGCTTATTTCCTGATGAAAGGGCTATTTTAAAGTGGAATATGTTAGTGTGTGTCTTCCCTAGGCAGCAAAAAATATTGCGACTTGACATTCCTAAAATTTGCTGGACAAAAGGATAGTGAAAACATACTGTCCTATTGTTTTCTTTCCGATACAGATTTCCATATCTTTCTCAGATTGATGAGAATAGATTGAGTTGCCTAAACACAGGCTATTTTACACACGCTGGGGTGTTCAAGACATCTGCTTGGAATTTACAGCTCTCACGGCCCTGTGAGAGGCCCACGTCTTTCTAGGGTGGCAGCTGTAGGGATATTTGTTTAGACAACTCAATACTATTGCTGCAACATTTTCTAATTCTCTGCAGGGTTCTGCTCACTTGCTGTCATTATGGAATCTACCAGAGTTGGGTAATATCAGTGCACACTCAGTGACAACATGAGCATGTGAATTTTATTGATATAATTCATGGAAATGTGAGCAACCATAACCCTTCAAAGGCTGTAGGATGTGAAACTTGAAGTAAGGATTTTGAATCTGCTGTTTGATTTGTTTCTGTACCTAAATTTAACTTCAAGGGGCAGAATAGAAAGCCTCTTGGACAATCACACAAAGGATAGTGACTGAATATAGCCAGGTGTTCTGATTTTGGCTGGATTAGAGTAAATTTTCTTCCTAGTAGGTGCTACAGGGATGTATTTTGGGTTTACACTGAAGAGAATGTTGATAACATGGGGATGCTTTGATTATTAATGAATACTGCTTGCAAGCATCAAGGCTGTTTCTACTTCTCACCCTGCCCTGACAGTGAGTGGACTGGAAGGTTGGGAGGAGACCAGTGTGTGTACAAGAATCTGAAAGGGATCATGGTTGTGACAACTGACTTGAACTAGCCAAAGGGTTATTCCATACCATAGGATGTCGTATACAGTATATAAACTGGGGAAAGTCAATCAGGAGGAGTAGATTTTTGCTTGGGCATTGGATGGTGGGTAATTGCACTACGCATCACTTATTCTTTTTTCCTGGGTTTCTCTTAATTACTGTTATTATACTTTGTTCTTCTTACTGTTGTTATATTTTAGTTTTGTTATTATACTTGTTTTTATCTTAATCTGTGGCTTTTGATTTTCTTTTCTAATTCCTCTTCTCATTCTATGGAAGGTGAGAGAAGAGAGAGTGTGAGTGAGTGGCTGTGTGGTGCTTCATTGCTGGCTGGGCTTGAGCCTTGACACCAGGTTTTTGTTAGACTAGTGTTTCGTCATCTATACAAATCAACTCAACAGAGTCAGACTAGATTACTAACCCTAAACCTTCAATTAAGAAATGTGGTTAAGAAATTTAAACAAAAATATTTTTTCTTCAAAATATGTGTTTATAAATTTATTCTGCTGTAGAAAAAAGAAAGTAATTATTAGTACAATTATTGTGTTCCTTAACACCTATGTACAATATATGTATTTCATAGAATCGTAGAATCATAGANCGGCACCCACCACTTAGATATCTGTAAACGTTAATCAGGTCCCCCCTCAGTCTCCTCTTCTCCAGACTAAACAGCCCCAAGTCCTGCAGCTTTTCCTTTTATGAAAGATGCTCTGGTCCCCTGATCATCTTGGTGGCCCTGCACTGGACCCAGTCATCTTTTCTATAGTACTGCCACAGAATAATTAAGCAATGCTCTATACTTTCTAAAAGTTATGTAAAAAATGACCTCAATTTCAGTTTTAAGAAAAGCTTAATATAAACAGTAGTGTTACTGACGTACACGTAAAGATAAATGAATCTTATTTCTGACATATCTGTACAATTATCATTCTGATAGAAAACAGGGCTTTTTTTTTTTGTCACTGAGAATCCTGTTTTATTTTCTCTCAAGAACGTGATGAACATCACTCTTGGTATTTATATTCCTTTTAAAACAGTTTAAAATGGGCATATCATGAATACCTATTTTTCTTACTAGCCTAAAAAGGAGCAATAAGGGAGCACTCTCTTTCTGTAATGAAAGCCAGTCCTTTTTTAATTTCAGTAACTTTGTTCCACATTGAAGAAGGAGGCTTATCATTCACTGTTGACAATTTGAAAACCCTGAACACCGCTTTAAAGGAAATAAAAGTGCTCTTTCAATCACAGTCATGATTTATAGGGAATTTGTAAGTTCTCTTGGGATCCACAATGTAAAAAACAATTGTTCCTCTTGTAAGAACAAAAAGTAACAACCATTATTGTCAGTTCAAAAATAAGCAAATAAATCTGAATGATAGAACTCTATGAATTTTTCTAGAGCTGAACATTGTCAAGCAGGGCAACAATTTCAGGGTTCCATATTTCACCTGTGGATTCAAAGTAATTATTTCCTCAAGGGATTAAAGAAGGCAGGAAAGAGGATTGGGGAGTATGTTTGGAAAAGTGCTATATCACCTTTCAAGAAAGTATAGTCCTGTCATCTAACACTAAGCAGACAGGTGCTCATAACATACAACTATATCTCAAACTCTTGTGAGTGCTAGATATGTAATTGTGGGCTCAAACATATCACTGTAGGCTTTAAAAGTTTTCTTTATCACCTATCTTCCTCTCTTTACCTTCCAAGAAGTTTTATGCACATAGATAAAAGAACACTTTAGGCATATGGATGTCTTATTGAAATCCAATTGCTTTGCTCTGTGTTTTTTGCTTTTGTGAGATTGGAGCTAATGCAAATGGGATTCGGGCATTACTTTCACAACTCACAGACAAAAAGTGAAATCATTGCATCCTTTATAACACTTATATAGTATTGTGAAATGAGGAAAACAGTTAATACGTTATCAAATGGGTGCTAAAAAATAAATTTGTGATAGTTTTGGTGGCAAATTAAATTAATTTACTGTCAAATTCAACAATTTTGTCCCATCCTTAATGCTTTTGGCATTTTCCTGTCAAACATTTATTTCTGTTGTGAATTTAATCAGATTCAATATTCACATTTAGGCTAGGCTTCTGTGTTGAACACACTTGAACGAATCTTACTTTGTGAGTGTCAAGTTTGAGTATCAGGCTTTGCACCTTTTACATTGTGTGGAAATGAATCAAAACCTTTCTGGTTAACCTCATAGCTTTAGTTACTCTGGCCTCTCTTTACAAAAAGTGTTTTGGAAAAGTGGCTACAAGTCTTAAAGGTGTAGAATTTTTCCCATACAAATGTTTTGCCCTACTCTTAAAGTTGACCAAAGCCCGCTCTTACCACTTCGGTAAAAAACATCCTATTCAGAAGAGGTAAATATGCCTAGAAAAATTAAGATGCAAAAAACCACCAGACAAACATCTGATTTTTGTGAGGAGATAACATTTCCTGTTGATTGTGTCCTGTTCTATCAAATTCACACTTGGTAAGTCTATATCTTAAAACCTTGTTAAAACTTCAGATGATTAATGAATTGAATGGAAACAGCACTGTGACAAGGCACTGGACAGGTATCCTGAGATCCAAATTCTGTTTCTGATGATTGCTAAAATATCCCAAATTAGTCCTTTTGATCATTTCACCTTTGTAAGTTTCTACCTGCCACGTGTCTAGTGTGTTGAGACAAGTGGTTGGGACATCAAATCCCTTCTTTCCTTGAGACTCTCCAGGTAATGGTGCATTAATAAAAACAGCTGGGTGGTGGCTGTATAGACCCACACAACTGAGAAGTGTAGACCCATTGGAAGTAGAAACGTTTGGTGGATCAGCATGTAACTGCTTCACAAAAGAACCAGTAGGAGAACTAGGAGAAGGTGGACTCTGGGAAGGCTAATGCTCAAAAGGTGTCATAATGTTAATTGTATTTGAGTCCAACAGCATGTCAGCAGAGGCATTATTCATGAGGGGGGTTTGGTTGGTGAATGGGGCATCATTCTCTGAATTGGATAAGATGAAATGGAAAGCTGTGTCATAAATTTGTTTGTTTTTATTCATTTCCTTGTTAAAGGAATAGAAAATGGAGAGAGGAAATTCATTCAGTGTGGGTGTTTGGGGTTGTTTTTTTTTTTACTTATAAAAATAACAGATATCTGATGGCTTGCTATTATTAAATTGTCATTAATACATTCAGAGTGTTAGTATGTGTTTTGGATCAATTTGGAGGAAGGAAATTGCTATTGCACAACTATGTGACATTTAAAGGATGGTTATTTTGAAGGCCCCAATAGAATGAGAAGAAAAAGAGGTTCTGAAAATGCATGGAGTACATTGTTAGGTTCATTATTGCTCAACCGTGTGCACGCTAAGACAGATCCAAACCACACAGAGGTTATACAAACTTACTGTATAGGCTATTTATAAAGGTCCCATCACCTCTCACTGCAGCTGATTAGAATCACTTGTAGCTATGAGATCGACTGTGTAATCAAAGACACAGAAATGCATGGTTTTAATTATTCACACCTGCACCTATTCAAAACAACACACCCTGCTCTATCTTTTAGATGCTATAAAAACCAGATGTACTCTTCCGATTCAGTGGGCTATTTTTAAATACCCACCGTTTGATATTTAAAGCTCAGTTGTCTCATGGGTTATTTTTTCCCTTAAACATAGAAAAAAGTGCTGTTTATCATTCAGGGAGATGTACAGCTTTGTTTCCTTTGAATGCATTGTTCCATCTGGACTGAAATGAAAAGAAAATGTTTGGTGTCTGGCTCTTGTAAGACATCTAACGTTAAAGAAAAGTGGATTTGTTGAATAGAATATTTTATCCAGTAGTTTGGAGATTACAGTATTGCCCCAAGACACTGAGACATGGACTCAGTGCCTTACTTTGAACAGATGTGAAGCCATACGGACACTCAGAATGCTACTTGCAATTCTGTGTTAAGGCTGAAGAGTGGTGAGGTGGAGGAAGGAAATCAGTTCATGTCATGTAAATATTTGCTGAGTCACTGAAAAAAACTCCCTTCCTAACTGATATAATCACCCTTTCTATTGAATATATTGAAAAAAAGCCTCCAAAAGATCATTCTAGTTCATGAGCCTCTAAAATCCAGAATATTTAAACGGTCCTTACAGAGTGAATCTACTGTAACAGCAAAGGTAGACATTGCAGTGCTCAATAAGCAGGTGCTCAGCCTTCGTGCTATTATCTAGACCAACTCTGACACTGCATATCTGTCTGTGATTCAGAAAAGGGATCTCAACTTGGGTCTTCCACCCTCTAGTTGAGTATGTTAACTGCACTGGGATACCGTCCCAGTGCTACCTCTTAAGGGTTATGTATCTAGAGAAGAGACACTGCTATTTTGTTTTGACAGCAACTGTGATTTTATATGAGCTGTCCACTGCTTCTGTTTTTCCTCTGTGTCTTATATATTCAGGGAACTCTTGGGAGTTTGTTTGGCCTGTCCAGACACAGCAAGGTTTACTATTTTGAACTTACTGGGCCTCAAAGAGGCTACTGGACACTGTCCAAGAAAGTTGTCATAGCCACAGAATCTTGATTCTCTTTATTTGTATATGCTCCCTATGTCATTCCCCCCATGGTGCTAATTCATATTAGACCTCCAGGATATTGCTGTTTCTGTGCTTTAAACTGTGTCTACATCACCTGTCATTACTTTCAGGTCAAGCTACAGCCAAGCCTTTTCTTTTATGGTTAGTTGGTGCTGCTGCTTTTCACATTACCTCATCTGGCTCCTTTCTCCTTTTCAGTGAGAAAAAGCAGAGAAGAAACTCATAGTCTTTTCTTACGTTCTCTTTTGTATCTTCTCTCTGGGTGGTCATGTAAGCACTCTCTATCTTTTCTTGTTTTATCCATTTATATTCCTTTCCAAATAGGGGTAAAAATGAAGAGAATAAAACTTGTTCAACAACAGCATAAGCGTGCCCCTACATTCCTCCCTGCTCTTTTAACATTTATAATAAAACTCCATTCAAACAAAGACATATATTTGCTTTAAAATCAGTCTCTTTGGTTTGGCCCTGAGCAGGGAGTATCTCCAAACACAGCGACAGTGCACAACCAGGATGGAAAAATTACCATTGTGGAAGAGAAGAGGGAGGTGAACAGTCTGAGTCCCATGGAGAGGTTGTGGGGTCTGGAATGGATGAGGAGGTGCATGGTCATCTGTGTTGTCGTACACCAGGTTGTGTACCTCAGTTCATGAGTCAGATCCCAAAGACTTCAAGTGCTACCAGTTTGTTGTCTCACCCACAGATGTAGTCTTAATGAAGTCAATTGATAAGCACTTGTGTAAGGCTATTGCTGTCCATAAACAGTTGGATTCAGCCCAAGGATGAGTAGCCTTTCAGAAGCTTTTCACAAACACCATGATCTGTGTAAATTTCACCTCTCTTATCCTTCATGCCAAAGGAGAAAAACTCTAGAGGATATTGTTGAGCTCTTTACAAAATCTTAACAACTTCACAATTCCTTCTGACAAGAAAGATTGTGTGAATGCATCTCCTCATAAAACCCACACTGGTGGAGACCTGAATCTAACTCACATGTGAGGAGGCTCACAACATGTTCCTGTTCCTACCTGCTCATGTTCCTCTGCTTCTCTCTCTTCTGAAATACATAACCTGCAATTGCTCAATGGTTACTACAGGCAAAGCTTCTAATTATGAGGAAGTCCCAAGCCTTTGCTGTCAGCCTTTGCTGTCACTGTCCATACCCTGGACCTCCTCCTACCCTGCCTGTGGCCTAGGACACTTTTTCAGTCCCCTGAGGCCATCAGCCTTTGCCTCACTGATGCTGCAGCAAAACCAGTCTCCATGTCCCTACAGCTTTTTCCTGTCTGGCTATAGGTGCCCTTAGCCAAGCTCATCTGTGTCACCATGTCCCATCTTTACCTTGGCCAGCCCCATCTCCAGTAAGATGCCTGAAGGACCTCAGCTGCTCTACTCCTGTCTGGAGTGGGATGAGCACTGCCTGGTGGCCCCCTGGGAGACCCTGGCTCTACAAGTGAGAAGAAAACTAAAAGAAACATAAAAAAAATGAAAATGTTGGTCCTTTAACAAGACAGAGGAAAGTGTTATATCTCAAACCATGAAATATTTCTCTTAACAGTTTGTTTCTTATCTTTATATAGCTTTACATAAAGACCTGTAACAACTTCTTTGCTCTGGAATGAGGCTGTAAGTGTCCACCCAACCATTCCCCAGCCTGTAGCTTGTACCCTGACTGTGTCTTTCTGTTGCTTTCCTTATGCTGTTTTTTTTTTTAACATGTGAGAGGTGGGAGGAAGGCATGGCTGAGGGAGACTGCAGGGTGTGGGTGGTCTATCTTTAGCTGAAGCAGCATGGTTTTAAAATGACTTAATCTGCTTGAGACATCCTAAGAAACTCCAGGCTCATCTGTCATTCTACTAATACTTGTTAATCATGATTCCACAAATATAAACCTTCATGAGAAGATTCACAGGTGGCTTGAGGAATTGCATCACCTCATGGTGAGTGGGTATAAAGGGATGTAAGTTGTATAAAGATAGGAATGCAACTCAAAAAAATGGCTGAGAAAGTGTGTGTGAATGAGCAAATTCATCATACTTGTTAAAAAGCAGTGGAAATATACACCACTTGCTTTTACTCTCTCTCTGAAGTACAGAGTACTCAATATGCTTTCCTAATGAACAGGGAAAGAACTTAGTTGTACAACAACCTTTCAGATTATGATTTATTTTGATTTTTTTTTAATCTAAAGGGTTATTTCCTGACGTAGAAGTTTCCAAATGTATGTGGTTAAAAGGAATTTGTGAAGCATGGAGATTTCGGTTCCAACTTCTGAACGGCAATATGGAAACAAGGTATGCTTGATGGATCCTTATCTTAGCCTTATTGTAGTCCAAAATTAACATATCCACTTTACCTATACTCCCTGGTATGTATGTATTGAAAAAAAATATGGAAAAACTGGACTGTTTTAATGTGACTTGGAAAACTTCAGGGAAGTATCTGAAGCAGTGTATGGTTTA
This sequence comes from Urocolius indicus, assembly GCA_013401255.1. Taxonomy (NCBI): domain Eukaryota; kingdom Metazoa; phylum Chordata; class Aves; order Coliiformes; family Coliidae; genus Urocolius; species Urocolius indicus. Next base: position 23,827 of record WBNH01003911.1, read on the forward strand.
AAATGAGATATACATAGCACCACCAACAGAAAGTGCTACAAACCCCTTAATTTCAGTTTCTAGAGCACAATGGTGAATAGTGCAAATAAAATAGCAGTGAGCTGCTTCATTGGTGGGCCACTGACAAGAGCTGAAAATCAACAGGTTAAACAAAGACCCAGATAAAAATGTAGGAGTGGGATAGGGGATGAAGTGAAAGAGTACTTGACTTAGGGCAAAAGACTCCTGATGAGCAGTTGTAGTACCATTGCCAGCCCAGCAGTGTCTGCTCCAGACGTTGCACGGTCAGGAAAAAATGTCTGAATTCAGTCTGTGTGTTTAAGTTTATGTACCATACTCACTCAGGTGGGTGTTAGAAATTAGTCCTTCAAAGTGGTCTCGTATCTGTTCAAACAGAAGATCCCAGCTTCAGGTAACTTTGCTGAAGTGTCAGTGAATACCTCAGAGGTTAATCTGGTAATTATTAATCTTCCTCATCTTCACCCTCCTCAGTTATTCCCAGCCACACTGGTGAAGGAGATTCTCAGAAATTAAAGGCATACTACGGAGGAGAATGATATTTATGATAAGAAAAAGTCTCTGAAAATGTATCCTTTACACTTCAAGAGGTTTCGTGTTTGTTTTAACTCGATGCACAGGTTTCTTTGTTATTTAGTGATCAGCTAGGAAGAGAATAGATCATGAGAACTGAAACAACACTTCTGTTTCATCTGCTTCCCTAAGTCTTCTTCTTTTAGAATCCTTTGAGTCACTGCAGCTTTTTCCTGGACATTTTATTCCTAAAGAATTCCCTATGGGCCATCACTTAATGTTCCGCTGATGGCAGGAATCTAAGACAAAGCGTATTTCCTTTCCACTGGTATCTCCTTAGAAATGTATGTGAGAAGGCTCTATCTTTCCCTCAGGTTACTGCAGCTCTTCCAGTCAGTAAATGCAGCACAAAAACTGTTACTAATGTTATTCCTGATAACTTGTCACCCTGCCTTTCTTCTGATAGTGTGTACTTTTGCCTCAATATACTGTTTACCTCTGCAGAACAATCACAATAGCAAGTCAACATAGTTCTAGAAGAAATGAATAATCCTCTCTAATTGTTTGTAGAGATACACTTGGCTTTTTTGTAACCCTTTTGGTCTGATAAGATTTTCATTAGCTTTTTTTATGAGATAGGAAACTAGTCTTTCTCACCCCAAAACAAGATGGCCTGGTGCTGATTGTTGTGCCATTGTTTCAGTGATGTAGGGATGTGGAGGAACAGGAAAAGACCTGTGCACATGAAACTCCTGTATTATTGATTTTTCAAAGGAGTCTGGAGAATTACTTGTCTTTTATGCTCCCTTTTATTAATTTGTAAAATGGAGGTTCTTTCTCTTGTTCTGTATGGCAGTTACAGCACTTTCAATCTAGAGTGCTCTTGACTAATTTTAAGAATGATACTGTTTCTTTCTAAGTAAACCTATACTCATAGAATCATCGAATGGTAGGGTTGGAAGGGACCTTTAGAGGTCATCTAGTCCAATGCCCCTGCAGAAGCAGGTTCACCTAGATCAGGTCACACAGGAACGTGTCCAGGAGGGTCTTGAAGACCTCCAAAGAAGGAGCCTCCACAACCCCTTTGGGCAGCCTCTTCCACTGCTCTGTCAGTCTCACAATAAAATAATAAGATACAACGTTCAGTAAATGAAGTTAATGTCTAAATTACATGCCCATGCATCAAATCCCCAAGTCCTTATTTACTGTCATTTAATATTAGCCCTTATGCAGGCAAAGTCTCCTAAACTTTGATCTTTTATGCAATATTGAATACTATTTTAAAGTGTTTGCCGTAGCCTCTAAGACTGACTATTAATTCAATAAGTAATTAGAGTAGACAAAAGTTTTCACCTTATGTATCGGTTTTTAACCCAAGGCTTTCTTGTCTTCAAGACTAATTTCTTGAGCTGCACAGTGATGTATGACAAAAAGAACACGTGAAACTGAGAACTTCTAATTCACTACCTATTGCAGAACCTTTGAATCACTCTCACCAGAAAGATGTTCTTTACTGCTACTAAAAGTAGATTTCTTTTGCTTGGCAAAGTTCCCGATCCTCTTGCTAGGAAGAGGGACTCAACGTTTCTTGATGAAATCATTTCATGGCTTCTTAACAATGGACTGCAGTTTGACAAGGGAGGGTAACGTGAAAAAAAAGCTCGACATTTTGTAGCCTAACATTTGGTATTTAAAGGCACCATGTTAAAAAAAAAGATTGTTGGTGCTGTGTCACTGTGTCAGGTTACTCTGACAAATAGGAGGTTTTGTTGTTTTAAAATAAGTAAGTAGTCTCTAAAGATGCTGTTCTATAATCCATTCCATTTATTTATGTTGAGTTTAAGTCTCAACAAATTTCACATAGCACGCGTTGTATGTGTTGAAATTATGTATGACATCTACTAATGATCATTAGGTTAAACCTCAAGTGTTAAATGATTTGCAATTATAAAAGGTCATAGATTGCATCTAGAGCATAATTAGGCATTTGGGAATGCTGATTCCTTAAACCAAACATAAGAAAAAGTGTTTTGTGACAATTTTACCTTGAGTTTTTGTGCTGTCCTTCCACCAATACACATTTGCTGTTATCTCCTGAGAATATACATCCTGGAAACTGAATGAAGATACAGATGTTTTTACACCTGAAAAGCCCTTAAGAACTCTTTTTACTTTTCTTTTTTCAACCTTATATTGACAGAAAAATCCCACAACCTGTTCATACTTACATCCTTTCAAACAGAAACGAATCTTATGAAATTATTTGTCTGTCTTAATGGCTGGGCAGAGTTCCAGAGTAAAATCCTGGCACACTTGGCAAGGATGAGCTTTTTAAAGCCAAGAAAACGTTAAAGCAAGAGAGATATAGAAGAAAATCTCTGTTTTGTCATGTGACTGCTGCCAGCTGCTGTTGCAACAGTAAAATTTGTGTGTTACAGTTTGTTTTACTCTATGAATCATGAGGCATCATGAAAAATAGATTAAATACAACTGCTATTCACTCCAAGCTTAAGATCTGTGTCCCTTCTCTTACCTAAGTTTTCTCTTTCTTTCAAATATTGTTGTTTATCATCCTAACACCCATTACCCCAGACTGCTTATCCTCATCTATCTGGCTAAATGCATTCCTCCAGTTTTCTTGTATGTTTTAAAGAAATGTCTGACTAGAGATAATAATTTATTTTCTAAAGAAAGCCTTGAACGCTTTGCTGACCTTTTAAATATGTTTCCTATATTAGAAATTAAGACTGGCTCATTATTACTGGGAATATGCATTCACTATGTGAAGACTTAGGCTCTTAATGTTACAGGTAGACATGAAACTTTTTAAGCTTTTTAAAAAGACTTTGTAAACCTTCATATATTCACTATTTAATCTACAAGTTTATATCTAAATGGTGGGTGTCAGGAGGTTGGGGCATGGTATCTAGCAACAGGACAAGGGGTAATGGGATGAAGCTGGAACACAAAAAGTTCCATTTAAACATAAGAAAAAACTATTTCACTGTTTCAGTTGAGGGAGCCCTAGCCCAGGCTGCCCAGGGAGGGTGTGGAGGCTCCTTCCTTGGAGGTCTTCAAGACCCACGTGGACACGTTCCTATGTGACCTGATCTAGGTGGACCTGCTTCTGCAGGGGTGTTGGACTAGATGATTTCTAAAGGTCCCTTCCAATCCTAGCATTCTATGATTTTATGATTCTTTGATTCTATGATCTTGGCACTATCCTTAAAATATCCATACTCAGCTGAATAGTAGGCATAGGTCTTGTGACACTTTGAGTTATAAAAATCTATGTTACACACCTAACTCTCACACTGTAATTCATTTTTCTCACTAAGATGTTACAGGTATCCCTCTACCTACATCTGCAGGATGGAATGCAATTAGATCAAGGCTGGTGCAAAGAAGACCGACCAGAATGTTGAACTCTGAGATGGTTTTCTTATCAGAAAGAATAGAAAGCATCAAAGAGAGAGGGGCATCTGAAAGTGCCTTTTTGCAGGGTCTTTGTCAGCTGCTTCTGTGCAAACAGGATTTAGGGTTTTCAGCTTCCACTATGATTCATATGCAAAGGTCACTGTTTTCACTTAAAATACAAGCAGTTTAAAACTTTCTGGAAAATAGTTTATTGGTAGGAGCACACTGTAGGCAACACAGTACTTGGTTCAGTTCTCCTTAACCTGGGAAAGTCTGAACTTCCATCTCTTCCATCTATTCTATGCCAGTTAATGGAACACACTAAGACCCCACAGGTAAGTGATGTGGCATACCTTATGTCCTTTTGGTGAAACTCATTTTTTGTTTCCTATTCGTGCTGTTTAACTGGAATAAACACTGGTCTGGTGATGTCTGGAATTGTGATAGTGTTCTATGTGCTGTATGATCCGAAACCATGCTGAAAACATGTTAGTGGTAGAACACTATAAACGAGAAAGTGGCAGTATTAAATGATATGTGCTGGACCTACTTAATTTAGTAGCATAGACATAGTCAATGAATCCCATGATCAGAAGGTTATGGGGTGCTCCATGTTCTTGTCATGTCTCCTTTTGAAGCTGTGCCACTCTGCAGACAGCTCGTAGGTGTTATAATACTTGATTCAGAAGCCCAGAATGACAGCAAGGGAAAGACAAGTGACCTTGTCAGTGGAGTTTAAGACGTTCTGTAAACAAAGAGAAAACTAAATCTGGGAGTCTCACTTGCTTGACAAATGTTCTAAATGGAATGTAGAACAAGCAAACATCACCTCAGTTTTCCTCCTTCTTTTTTCAATGGTGATTCCTCGAAAGCCTGTTTTACCCTGTGGATTCAAAGCAGACTAATTCACCTTGAGCTTGGGGAGACAGAATGACGAGAATTCAAAGATGTCTCTAGTATTTCCTGCACATGGACATCTACAATGCAGATTGCATCCCCTTTAATAGGCAAGACTCTTCTTAAACCAGAGCTCATTTGCCCTGCAGACTTTGCACTCCCTTCACCAGACCAAATGAGAAGGAATCATTGAAATATGATGAATTCTGATCAGAATTTCAATAACAGAAAGGTGCAAAGAAGGCTTGAAAGGTATTATTGATAGGGTTTTTTTTTTTTTCTATCCTCCTTTAATAATAGAGCTTGTTAAAAATATTTATAGGTACTCATTGACTGTAGAGGTGTGACAACTCTTTGAAGAAAGCTTGTAAGGGATTTTTTTTCTAGGCAATGAGTTCCACAAAACCGAAACAACGCCTACAAGGTGCAATAAAGCACCAAGCTAAGACCATTTAAAGTCCACTTTAAATCACAGCTATCAACAGATCCCGTGACCCTCAATTATTCGATCCTCTCAGATGTGGCAAGTTGTATTTCTTGTGTAATTGTGACAGGAACAATTGCTGCCTCACGGTTTTGCCAAGCACAGGCAGTGCTCTATCGCCGGTTCATTAAAGACGTTGCCCACTAGGTGGGGGTAGGCAACCTTATTGAGACCACGGTGTTCTGGAACAGCAGAATTTAGTCAGAGATGGTATAAAATCCACACTAAAGCTGGTTTCTTTTAGATGTTTTCAGTTTTTTTCCTTTCATTTTTATCGTGATTAAGAAAAAAGAGAATTACCCTTTTTTTTTTTTTTTAACCATTGGGTGTAAAAAGGTGATAATGAACCAAGGTCACAGGCAATTAAGTGTAATTTGAGTTGATGGAGGACTATAGTGTTGAACTTCCAGTGTCACAAGTCAAATCATTCCTATAGCAATGCAAAACAAATACTTTAATGGAAAACAAAATATGTAGGTGAATTACTGACATATCACAAATGGATATAATTGTGTTCAAACTAATGTGGACGGATTGCTTTCATCTGCTGATGGCTGAGGTGGCTGGGGCTCTTTAGCTTGGAGGATGCTGAGGGGTGACCTCTTTCATGTTTACAAATACATAAAGGGTGAGTGTCAGGAGGATGGAGCCAGGCTGTGCTCAGTGATGGCCAATGACAGGACAAGGGGCAACAGGTACAAGCTGGTGCATAAGAGGTTCCAAAGAAGCACAAGGAAAAAATTCTTCCCTGTTGAGGTGAGGGAGCACTGGAAGGGGATGACCAGATGGGCTGTGGAGTCTCCTTCTCTGGGGATATTCAAAAGCCACCTGGACAAGTTCCTGTGTGACCTACTCTAGGTGGTTCTGCTCTGGCAAGGGGGTTGCACTGGATGAGGTCCCTTCCAGCCGTTGAGATTCTGTGATTCTATGCTTACTGAGCATTAGACTCAGCTGATTTCAACAGGTAGTCCACAAGATCCAGGAATCTTTGAAATGTTAGTTAGCCATAGGAACAAAGGCAAGTCTACCTTGACAGAATATAGTGAGGCACTACCAGTCAGTGTAAGAATGATTTCATTAGCAACTGGACAAGACACCAAGAAAAGTCAAAATGAGGACAGAGTGGCTTCAGTTTCTAAACTGCAACACAGTTGATTCACACAAATAGGACCAAGTACATGCATCTCAATAAAAAATGACTTTTTCTGGAAGTCAACAGGTAACAGTATATTAAAACTATATACTTAAAATATTCCGAATCCCTAGTTGAAAGGAAACACCAGCTGCTGCAGATTCTAGAGCTGTTTCATAAAGAATTGAGTGGGGAATAGGAGGATACTGTCAGATTAACAGTTTTTTTGTGACCCTCAGGTAGAATTTTAGAAGCATATTTATTACCTGCAATCAGTGGTTAGTAAATGAATCTACTGTTCTCTTCTTTTTAAGCAGAATCTTTACCACTGCACGTTTCTTAATTGTTGTAACACAGAAGTGGGATTTGAGATGAGTAGTTCATGACTATATGAACACATTCCATTTTGCTTAATTAGACAAAGCCACAAAATATAAATCTGCTCTACCTTTTGTTTCAGACTATCACCTTGCTTAAGATGTGTCTTCTTCCAGAGTTTTTTTTCTTATTCAAGCTAGTAAAGAATAAGTTTTCTCTTCCACTACCATATTCCAGTTGCATTGTTTTGTCAAACCTCGTGGAATAAATATGCGAGGAGAAAAAATAATCACTGTGTGTATGTTAAACTTCCGCACGTTAGTATTTTCCCATAGCTGAACATTACTGTAAAAAGACATGTCAAACTGAATTTGGAACTTGTTTCTATATAGCTGTTATAGGAAAAAAAACCATTTACAGCAGCTCTAAGTAGTGTCAGTGATAATCTCCTTCTTTCACTAGAGCATTTAATGATACAGGAAAGAGTTGACAAAGCTTGTGAATATGCTTTGAAGTAAGAAACAATACATCAGAATATATACCTGTCTGATTTCTGTAATATTCTGAGCTACAACACAAACATTCTAAAGCATTAATGTTATAGTTTTCAAGTATGGTATTCAAGTATAGTCTTCAAGTCAGGTATTTTCAGTGATGCAAATGGTACACAAAAGTGCATTGAAGTACTTTAGTCCAACAGCTACATCATATTCAATGATACCTCACGCTCAGACTGGTTTAACACAGGTTTAAACAGCTTTCAAAGGTTCTTAAAATTTAATTTGTTACAAGAATTAATCTAAAATGTGTTAAAGTAGAAAGTGTTGAATATGTTTGCATGGTGCCCTGAATGTTCTACATTTTGAAGACACATTTTACTGATACATTACTTAATATGACATAACAAACATACACTGTTTACAAATGCATACACTGAAGTAGTTCCACAAGTATTCAGGAGGTTGGGTCATCCTTTTTTTCTATAACAACTAGCAACAGGACAAGGGGTGATGGGATGAAGCTGGAACACAAAAAGTTCCACTTAAATATAAGAAAAAACTATTTCACTGTGAGGTGAGGGAGCCCTGGCCCAGGCTGCCCAGGGAAGATGTGGAGGCTCCTTCCTTGGAGGGCTTCAAGACCCGCCTGGACAGGTTCCTGTGTGACCTGATCTAGGTGGGACCTGCTTCTGCAGGGGAGTTGGACTAGATGATCTCTGAAGGTCCCTTCCAAACTACCATTCTGTGATTCTGTGATTTTGAGATTGTACACGTGATGGATCTTTAACACTCTAGACTATCAGTTTGGTTATCACATTGTATATCTTTTCCTTAACTGATAATATGCAGGTTGCAAGACAATTTTCTATTTCTGACTGTGTTTTATTTAATCTATTCAAGAACTCCTTAAGGAAAAGTATATGTCAATGACCATAATGGGTTTTCTCTTTCTTTGTGCCACAGCAAGCTACTCTGAAGCTACTTTGAGTGATGAGACATCTCATTTCTCCCACTACACCTGCTTTTTTTTTTTTTCTCCACTACTCTCCAAAATTTGAGTAGCACAGCCTAAACACCTTATCAAATTGTTCTACAATCTCCTTTGATTTTTTGGCTGTCAACACAATTCAAACACTTTTGCACTTAAGATGCTTTGCACACTTCAGCATAATTATGCAGTAAAAGCTGAAATACCTGACAGACAAACATCTGAATCACAATGAAGTCTATGTCAGCTCTTGGACCACGATCTAGATTCCACTATCAAGTTTTTAAATTGCAATCTAAATATTCAGGTCAGTTTGCAAACACTAAACCTCTTTTTTCTCTGCTATTTCCAAAATCCCAAACAGGAATAAGAGTGAATGTGCTGTGAATTGTGCAATGCTTGATTATTGCACTTATTGTACTCTGCACACACCATGTGGACAATAAACACATGTGTGGCCAGTTCAGCTTGCTGTAAACGTGTCAGATGTGTTAATACTTAGCGATATACTCTGTGGACAATCCAGTGTATTTCTGATGATTTTTACTCTATGTAAAAGAAGACAGTTTTAATAGCTTTTGGTTTTAATTCATTGTAAGTGCTCTTGTTCTGATGGAACAACTGTACTTTTGGGAATCCAATACAAATGGCTAAATTCCTCCTTTCCTACCTAGATAAATTCCTTTTCCTCTAGGCAGAAAAAAAAAAGTGATGTTCAGAGAAACCAGAACACACAGCTAAATCTACAGCAGTAAATTTAACGGTGTCAAGACCTGCTCTCTGGCTTTGAGACCAACAGACACAAATAAGTCATATCTAATTAACCATTACAAAACTCTCTTACCCTTCAGTATACGACATCTGCATTCAAACTAGTAACAGGAAATTCTCTTGGCCTTCTGCTCACTTCAAGCCACTTCTAGAAAGTGCCTAGGAAAATTCTGGTTTATCAGGCCAAAATCATGCTAGAAGATTATTCTAACTACAACGTAACAAAGGTTTGGGCAAGATTTAATATGCTACAACAGGATAACTGCAATGACATATAAGAGTGGTGTCAATTGAGTGAAAAGATTGACCTGAACAGACTATTGCAGTATTAAGTCTCTGCAGTTGCAAGTATTTTTGCAGTTGAAATAGATTTGGGGTTTAGGCTGGAGATAGTTCAGTGCAAGGCCACAGACATGATGGAGTGGAGCATCTCCCTTATGATGAAAGGCTGAGTGAGCTGGGGCTCTTCAGCTTGGAGGAGGCTGAGGGGTGACCTCATTCATGTTTACAGATACATAAAGGGTGGGTGTCAGGAGGCTGGAGCCAGGCTGTTCTCAGTGATGGCCAATGACAGGACAAGGGGCAATGGGGACAAGCTGGAACAGAAGAGGTTCCAAAGCAACACAAGATAAAACTTCAGTGTGAGGGTGAGGGAGCACTGGCAGGGGCTGCCCAGATGGGCTGTGGAGTCTCCTTCTCTGGAGATATTCAAACTCAGCTCGACGAGTTTCTGTGTACCCTACTGTAGGTGGCCCTGCTCTGGCAGGGGGGTTGCACTGGATGAGCTTTCGAGGTCCCTTCCAACCCTTGAGATTCTGTGATGGTTCTGTGGTTCCATTTGTTTAAGGAAATTTTGACTCCATTGACTGTAGAGCACATTGTGATAAAGAGGGGCTTCTTTTTTTTCTGAAAATCTTATCCACCAAACTTTCTCTAATAGCTGAAATTACTCAACAATTTGTATTGAATATACTTTTTTTAGTTGAATAAAAATATAGGAAACATTAAAAAATATCAGAGCAGACTATTTCAGCAATTCCCAGGTGACCTGTTCTGCTTCTGGTGTGCAGGGAGGAGTGTTGGGATCCAGATGTAATTTCATAAATTCAGGCCAGAATTACTAAAACAGCTGGAGGGAAATTTAGTGGAGGTGACAGACTATTGTTGAGTTCAGTCTCTTCCTTGCTCAGAAGTCTCACCAGAAATATTCCTTCTCTCCACAAAATGGCTTAGTCTGCAAGTTGCAGAGCAGCCTGAAGTCTGTTCCAATTCATATAAACGGAATGCTTGCTAATTCAGAATCTGGTACCCACACACAACCCTTCCCATCTGAGTTCTGGAATCACCAGGTTTGTGATAAGTGACATGAAAAAATGAATGTTGAAATGTCCACTTGAGTCCTTTTAACATTTCCTTTTAAATTGTGTGGACTTGAGACAGTTCGTTGATTTTCAAGACATGAATAAAAAAAAGCTTAACCCCCAAAACTGAATCAAATCTGTTGGGGTGAATTTGTTTCTTTTAGACCTGTCAGAACAGCAAGCACTCAATTATTCATTGGATTTGAAATAGAGAAGAAAATCGCCCAAACCAGACTTCTGTATATTATTTTTGCTCTAGTCTTTGAGAGGAAAAAGTTATTGTTTCATGTCACTCCAGATTCTTTTCCTCGCAGTTCTCCACTGCAGCTGAGCAGTGATTTGATTTGATTTTATCTTTCTTTATTTTCCATGTTCTAGTTAGAAAGTCAGCAAGGACACTGACGTTCTGCATATCCTGGTGTGTATGCAAAAGGAAAGTCTCAAAGCATGCTAATGACTGCCAGTTCACGCTGTCTGCGGAGGATTACTAAGGATTACATGTAATTATCTGAAATTGCACACTGTTTTTTGCCAACTTTTTTTCAGAAAATTGGAATTGATAGAGCTCCTAATTTTCTGCTAAGATTATTTTTAGATTTCACGTTTAATATTTTCTCTTTTACGAAAAATAAAGAATTAAAGAGTCTCTGAAAGTCACTCAACGATTAAACAGACATAAATCTCTAAACTGAATACAAAAATTTAGAGACAATAACAGTAATTTATTATATACAGTACAGAATCTTGCACAAATTATGCTTTTCAAACGTCACTCCTGAGACTGTGGACCAGATTTGTACTTTCATTTTAGTGATTTAAATCAGAATAGGAGAAGTCTGTGGGATTATTTCAGCTCGGCAGTGCCAAAGGGAAGGAAGTTGTGTTATCGAAAGGAATAGAAAATAATAATGTCTGGAAAGTTCTGTAAATTTTCACATTTAAAACATAAAAAAGAAATCAAGTCAATCAAGTTCTAGAAATCAAGTCAATCATTAGTCTTTGAAGAGATTTTTAAGATGGGTGTCAGGAGGTTGGGGCATTCCTTTTTTCTATGGTATGTAGCAACGAGACAAGGGGTAAGGGGATAAAGCTGGAACACAAAAAGTTCCATTTAAACATAAGAAAAAACTATTTCACTGTTTCAGGTGAGGGAGCCCTCGCCCAAGCTGCCCAGGGAGGGTGTGGAGGCTCCTTTCCTGGAGGTCTTCAAGACCCACGTGGACACGTTCCTGTGTGACCTGATCTAAGTGAACCTGCTTCTGCAGGGGAGTTGGACTAGATAATCTCTAAAGGTCCCTTCCAACCCCTACCATTCTATGATTCTCTACTGTCAGATAGGCAGAGGTTAACCAACTCTTCTAATTAGCCTTTAAGCATACAAAGCTTGCATAAATATAATTATCTTTAAGACCTCCCTTCTCCTTTGCTGACTTTGATGAAATTGGACAATGGGTTTAAAACTTAAGCAAATCTTGAGGGAAGAGGAAAAAAATAGAAGAAGAAATACAAGCTTATATACAAGAATACAAGGAAATAGAGAATGGAATTTATGGTAATTTATATACCACTTGAGATCCTCAGAAATGTTGCTATTTTCTGACTAGCATTTCAAATATCAGAAATGCTTAGACACATCATTTGGCTTTAGTAGCATGCAGATATTTTTTCAAGTCTTTATAGTGCCATATGATTAACCAGATATTTACCATACCAGTGGGCAATGCCTGACTATTTTAAAATAAATGGTAGAAATTCTTCTGTCTTCTGACCTTGGGCAACAAACAACTAGATATGATCAACCCAAAAAGGAGTGATACCAGTGCTCTGTGCCTGTTACATATGGGAGAAGAGAAATTCAGGCTCTGTTAATATGGAAGTAAGTAAAAGCTAAGTTCTGTTTTTTGCTTAATCTAGAAGATTCAGGGACAAATATTGGGCATTCTTTAAATTCTTGTGTCATACATGCAGAGTACCTTTTAATTACAATACCACAAACTCTCCTTGCTGGTCTGTCTGGGCAGTTTATGTGGCCTCACTTTCCCTGATCTCTTCAAGTTTTACAGTTTCTGGGATTCTGTGGTGTAGGAAATGAGAGTAAAAGGCCTTCACTGTATGAACTTATGGAAGGAAAAGGTGATGTTTGTTTTACAAGGTTTCTAAGTGATCTCACTTTGTCATGTTCTCATGCTCTTGTTTTGTGAGCCGAGGATTCAGACGATCTGTCCAGGACCACGTGTGTGACAGCTACTGCATCCACATCACATCTCTTGCAGTATTTTTGGTTAGTGATGACAAAGTAGCTTTTCTCATAGTCTTTTTCTGTCCTTTAGATGCCAATAGTTACTTATCTGATTCTTTTGCCTTATAGTTTAACTTATCTAAGCCTCTTTAAATATTAGGAAAAGTTGCCACTTATGGCCTCTTTTTCTTTGTTTTGAACACACAAATGCTTTTGTTTAAAATCTGTAACTTTGTTTTCATCCTCCTGTTCTCACACTGCAGTGCCTGGCACCAACAAGTTGTCTCTGCTCTGGTCTTACAGATTATAGGCCTTCCAGTCTTGACAGAACCAAGACATTTTTTGCTTTTATTGCTGTGAATGGTGCTGTATGTTAACAGTACATGCCAAACTCTTAACCCTTGTTCTGCTGTTTCTTCTGATGTTTACATGTATGCATTTCTATTCACGGTTGATATCAATCTTAGCTTTCCTTTTACAGATCTTCTCAGTGGCATCTTCTTCTCTCAGAGAGTCTAAAAACCAGACTCCGAAGTGTAGGATGGTATGTGAGGAACAACCTGAAGTGGCCTTAAGGATATAGCTCTTTATGTATAGATCTTTAGGAGAGGTTCTCAGTAAAAATGGTAATTTTTAAACTGCAGTGGGAGACCAGTAGAGATGAGCTTGGTGGTGGACGTTGCAGTGCTGGGTTAACAGATGGACTTGATGATCTCAAAGGTCTTTTCCAACCTAAATGGTTCTGAGAGTCTGTGGTCAGCATTATCACATATACTTCACAACAAATTAGAAATTCTTTAGTTTAAGAAGGGAAGCAGAAAAAAACCAGAAAAAGCTGTATGTGAGGTGGCAAAAAGTTGGGATGGTTTTAGTCTGTTGAAATCACTTTCTTCACATCAGTCTTAACTCTCAATAAGGCATTGTCAAAATGGAACGAAGATTTGTCCTGTCTAGGTGTAAGTGAAGTAAGAAGAGACTGTACAGCTAACAGTGCCTCCTCCATAGTATACAAAGTCTATGCTGGGATAGGAGAGAGCTGCTATTATTTAAAAATCCTATGACTATATTTATTCTCATTGTCACAGGTGCTGTGTGAAAGACTACTGAGCCTTACTGAGTGCACCTGTGCACATGGCAGTTCAGGCTACTATAGGAGTAAAAGTTATTTGCTATGTTTGTTTTCCTTAAATTTCATCAAGAACTGCCACTTTTACAGTCTGCCAGTTTCTTTTGGTCATTTTGGTTGATCCCTCTACATTTTATGAAACACACTATTGGCTGAAATTAATACTCTGTAACATCCCACATCCTTCTGATACTGTAATGATTAGAGCCTTGTTCAGGACTTCCCTGATGAAACCAAAGTTTTTCAAAAGTGCTGAAAAAGTGTCTTGATTTCTCTTGTAAAAGTGTCTTGATTTCTCATCTTCACTATTTGATAGAGTTATAAAAACTACTCAGTCTTTTCTTTCGTATAACTTTTATCTGAAGACTATGCAGATATTATTGATCAAGGTAAAAGCTTAGAAACATAATTTCTTTTTTAAAACCTTATTTTAAAAGAAGACTTTCAAAGACTAAAGAGGAAGTTATATAGCAAAGTCTCTTTGATTTCCTTTGGGAGTTGAGGACATGAGAGCTGACTGTGCCCTTGAAAATATTCTACTGAGAATCAGTCAGAATTGGAGAACATCCCAGAGTATCATCTCACTGAAATCCTTTGGCTGCCCTACATCAGATGATAAGGCCATGGGGGTGTGAATGTGTTATGTGTAAAGAAAAGGACAGAATTACTTTTTGAGGTCATTCAAAACTGGAAAGGCTGGTGCTGACTGAAGGAAAAAAATAAGTGTTTCCATTTTGTTATTTATTAAGACTGTACTGAACTAAAAATGCATGTAGAACGCATTTGTCCAAAGGCTTGTCCAAAAAAAACCAACATAAGAGGCAGATGAAGTGAAATGTCTCAAAATGGCCGTATAAATCTAGTTTTGTCATTATGGCTGAATTCATACTGTTCTGCTAAAGTCTGCAAGGTTATTCGTGTTCATCCCTGCTGAGCATTTGGGCAATTAAATGTATGAAGTCGTGTCAGATGTCAAGGAAGACGTCAGTTTGGATGAAAACTTGGAGTTAGTGAAATCCTCCACATGCAGTTAAAGAGTGGGGTGACAAAAGGTTAAATCAATGCACCTTATAAAAAACCAAACAACCCCAAACACTTCAGAGCTTCATACTCAAGGAGTTAAAAGTGGATCAAGAGCTCACGAAAGGTCTAAATGCTAAGGTTGGGGAAGGTCCAGAGAGATGTGTTCAGGAAGTCGTTCCTGTTGCAGGACTATCAAGGGGCTGATTAAGCTTCCCACAGTCTCTTCCTCAGGTGGTTTGTAACCTGTATTAAATCTAAAGCCTTAAAATGTCTCAAAGGTCAAAACCGTTCAGGACAGATGCTGTCAAGGTTTAAGGATGACAGTTTGTAAAGGAAATCTACTGTTAAAGTCAGGTCCGGACAGCAGTACACTAAGCGTATCAATCCACTTAGATTACGGAGAAGTTCTGGGATTTTTTTGGATAGGGAATTTATACCTGTGGGAGGTGATGACTGCCCTGTCAATAGCATCAAGGGCATCCATCATGCATTTTAGTTGACACTTTTGCTAACTCTCTTTCACCAGACTCTGCAAGCCAGGTAAAATATCACTGCCAAAAAAACCCACCCCAGCTGTGGGAGAGTGCTTTCAAATGGGGGAATTTAAGAGCAAGGGTGATTTAAAATACAGATTAGAGAGGATCAGCAGCTGCCATCAGGGTGCTGCAGCAGATGAACACAGACCTCTAAACAAGAAGTGAATTGTTAACATATCTAAGAGGAACAAGTGACAGAAACTAATTCTGCTCTGACATGTGCTTGTGCCGATTCTGCTGCACCCTGTTGCATTACAGGAGGCAGATGTGAGAGAACCGAAGACTAATTATGGAAAACAGATTAGCCTTTAAAATTGGCCACCTGGTATCCACCCAGTTCCTGCACAGCTATGGACCCATGCTGCTTATTGTAAGAAATGTGTAGGGGTGTTTTCTTTGCCTTTTCTTTTCCTTTTCTTTTCTTTCCTGTTCCTTTTTTTCAGAAATACCTCCTCAAAGCTAAGCTTCACTAGGACTGTCAGTTGAAAATCATATCAAAATGGAATTAATCAAGGTGGACTCAATATAAAATTAAAACATCAGGTTAATTATAAAATATAATTTATCTTTATAAGTTTAAAGAAGATGACTATCTGCTTGGTTATAAATTCTAATCAGATAATTCAGTCAAGTCAATCAATACAATAATTTGAATGTTGAATGCTGAACTCAAGCTATTATCTAATATTCAGGCCAAAAATTCAAGAGTAATACTACAGTTTTGTATTAGAATTCTATTTTTTTATGATAGTTAACCCTTCCTAAGAGAAGGTATTGAATAAAAGTTCAATAATAATCCCTCCTAAGAAATTGGTGAGGGAAATCTTAAACTTGGTGAGGCTTTAAATCCAGAAAGTACAGCACAGTCTTATGGTTAATTGTGAGAGAAAATATTCAAGTGAGATTAAATCTAAAGCTGGAAGGGTTTGTACCTTCTCCAATGTAAAAATGAAAGAGTTCTATGAATGTGCATTCAGAAGTCGTACTTGGAAAACTTAACCCAGCTACTTAACATTTACTCATCTGCAAAATGGAAAATAAATTCAAATTTATGAGTATTAGACTGCCATGAAACCCCTGTGAAACACAGCATTTTCTGTTGATCTTCCCCTTCTGGAGTTGTCAAATAGCTTATCTTTGGAACAGAGCTATCCAACATTTTAATTACTGCATTTTTTTTTTTCCACTGTGTTTTTCTCAGTAACAGACAAAAAAAAACCCCATGCCTAGTAATGTAATGTGATACTAGAAAAATTTGGGTTAGGCAGAATAAATTAGTTTACTCATAAAAATGTCATTTCAAAATGAAAAAAAACATGTTTTTCTCACTAAAAATTCCGAAGTGTTCCAATATTTATATTTTACATTTTATCTTATGGTAAACCTCAGTTTGACTAAAGTTTATGAATGTGCTTTTCTTCTATCCCACAATAATTTTGTTTTTTGGAGGAGGGGGTTACAAATTTCTTCTGTATCAAAAATTCTGACTCGTCTTTAAGATCTGAAACTGTTTGAATTAATTCATGAAGCTATAAAGAAATAAAAACCTTTATTGGAAAACAGAGAGTGATTAACTCAGAGAGTCACAGAGTGACAGAGTTTGGAAGAGACCTCTAGAGATCATCTAGTCCATCCCCTTCTTAAAGGGGATCCATGTCCCCCTTGATCAGGTCATACAGGAACGCACCCAGGTGGGCTTTGAAAACCTCCAGAGAAGGAGATTCCTTCCGCCTGAGGCTCCTGCTGTCAGGATACCATGATATATGTGTATCCATATCCATAGTGCTGTACACTATACACTAAATGTTGTTAATCAACAGCTTTTATGTATATTAAAAGAGAGAAACAGTGTTTGCATTATTTCTTGTTAGAAGACAGCATTCCAGTCTTGTTCAAGAGCCTGGGACAAAACCCAAGGGATACTTTTCTTTTACTCCTTTGCATCAATTTAATTATTTGACCTTTTATTTTCCTGTTAAAATTATGAAGAGCAGCTACTTTGTGTTTGAAACTAAGAAACCAATTTTCTGGTGCATTGACCTTGTCCCAGAACTAAAATTTTGAGGATAAATATCACAAGATATTTAGGATACAATTTCAGGATTTGAATATATAAGGCAAGATCTGTACTAATTTGTATAATTGAGACTCTGTGTTTGTGTGCAAATATACAGCTCTGTGTGTGTGTATATATATATATATGTATATTTAATGTATTTACTTCACCATGACACAAAAGCCTTTGAAGCTGTGGAACTGCTCATGAGACCACCATTTATTCATCCTTCTGAGGAGACACTTGGGTTTCTGCTTTCAAATGTATTTTTACTTTCATGTCTTGATTTGCAAATGTTATAGTTGCTGATAGACCTTTAGGTTACTTGTCTAAAAATGACCTTTTTTTCTCCTTTTAAGAAGTTGTTCTCATTTTAGCCAAATGTCTTTGATGATGCTGTTCCAGATGCTTCCTTAGCCTACTGAAATATGCAAGAATGAAGAATAAAATCCATCCAGTCTAGATAAACAGAATATTAGTGTTGATAAATAAGAATGTCTTGGATGTAGCCAACAGACATTCCTTTCTACCCCTTTCATCGTATGCCAGAGAAATAAGAGCAGCTCCTTAATAAAATCTAAGGTTAATGAGTCTGCCTTCAGTGAATCATGAGAGAAGGAGTAGAGAATGGCTTTCTGTGTGAAGGATCACTAACAGAAAATGCCTCGCTGATGCTACTGGCTTTAAAAATTAGCAGATGTGAGTTCAGATCCTTCAACTAGATACAGTAGTGGTGCTGTCACATGCAGGAAGAGAAAGTCTGTCAGCCAGTCATAACATTAAGCCCAAAATATTCTACTCCTAGTCTAACTTGAGAATTTAATACCATCACTTAAGCAATAATCGCTTACAATTAGTAACTAAATTGAATGGTGTTTTCTACAACTTCTGATTCATATTGCAATGTGTAGGTAATTTTATTTGGATCAGTCTCTCTAACTTGATTTAAGACTTTAATTATGGAAATATTATTTGCCCTCCATTTCCCCTTTAAAAATGTTCTGAGATCCCTGGAAGCTTTATTTTCTTGGTAATAGAATTTAATCTGAGGTTAATGACACATAAATTCCACCTGAGTACTTAATTCCATATTTAATTCACTTTCTTTTTTTTTCATTTAACTTGGTAACAAAAGGCTATGGTAGAACTGAACTAAGCCACTGTGCTTTTTAATGTTACTTTACCTTTGATCTACTTCAAAAATATATATGTTATTCTACTTTTTTTTTTTTTTTCCCCTGAAAGCAAGTGGCTTTAATCACTGTAATTCCAAGTTAATAGGTGAAGTGCCTTGCTTCTTGAATGGAGCATTACAGATGCTGGCAGAATCATGTTGTCTCTGCTCTGCACTGTGTATGCTATTTGGTTGTGGGAGAAACTGTCATAGGAAAAAAAAAACATCGGAGGGGAAATGAGATTGTTGAGATGTTTTGTTTTTCCAGGGAGTGCCCAAGTTCTAGCTCGTTTTTCTGTTCATATGAAACCCCTCATACAATGCAATTTCAAATGTTTGCTGTAGCATGGAGAGTTGCAGTGAAGAAAACATACTTTTCCCAAGAAAACAGCAACCCATGTTTGTCAGAGACAAATGCAGCTCAGTGCCATACACTGCTACGTTACACCAGGGCAAGAGACACAGGATGAAGAGAGAGAAGTTCTGACAGGAAGCTCAGCACACTTGCCACATGATCAGCAAGGGGAAAAAACATAAACTATAAACATAACCATGTTTAGCTTGATGGTGGGAAGAGACCTGCCTGTGAAGCTGATCGCTGTTGCTCTCTAAGGCTCTCTTGTATCTCTTTATCTACCTCTTGTCGTAAGCTTCCTGTGAAAAAGAAAAATGGAAGGAGCAAGCCCTCTCAGGAGTTTCAAGAGAGGGAGCTGATTCTCCAGGCTTCATCCTTCAGTACCTTGGAGTACTTGCTTGCCCTCTAACCCCAGCCACAGGGTGCGTTTGAGCCTGGCCCTGCTGTGAACCTCACTCTGACTCTGCCAGCTGCTGCTAGGTGTGGAGGGAATGCACACAGTGTAGACACTGGTTTATTTAAGCAGAAGAAATGCACTATCAGCTACATCTGTCACTACAGACATGTCTGCTAGGCAAATGAATGAAGATCCTTACTTTTGGTGCAAATAATCCAGAACAATGGAAACACAGAGACTGCCAGGACACGTCAACTTCTGAGGAGGAAAAACAATTCAAAGAATATGCAAATAGTCACAGGTATTCAGTGACTCAAATTCAGAAAAGAAACAACATAACGACATCTACTTTATGTGGAAGCTTCATGCTGTGCAGATATTTCATATGTGAATCACAGAATCATAGAATGTTTTGGGTTGAAAGAAACCTTAAAGGTCCTCTAGTTTCAGCCCCTTGCCATGGGCAGAGACACTTTCCACAAGACCAGGTTTCTCAAAGTCCCACCCAACCTGGCCTTGAACACTTACAGAGACGGGGCATCCACAATCTCTCAGGGCAACCTCTTCCACCGTCTCACCACTCCTTCCTAATATCTAATCTGAACCTCCCCTCTTTCACTTTACAGCCATTGCCCCTTGTCTTATCACCGCATGCCCTTGTAAAATGTCTCTCTCCAGCTTTCTTGTAGGCCCCTTTAGGTACTGGAAGGCTACTCTAAGGCCTCCACAGACCCTTTTCTCCTCCAGGCTGAACAACCCTGACTCTCGCTGCCTGTATGCATAGATGAAGTGTTCCAGTCCTCTGATAGTCTTTGTAGCCATCCTCTGGACTCAATCCAACAGGTTCACGTCCTTCGTATGTTGAGAGCCCTAGAGCTAAACACAGTAATCCTGATGGGGTCACACGAGCAAAATAGAGGAGAATCACTTCTCTCAACCTACTGGATGTGCTTCTTTTGATGCAGCACAGCTTTCGGGGCTGTAAGTGCAGATTGCTGGTTCATATTCAGTTTTCCATCCACCAACAACCCCATCCTTCTCCTCAAGGCTGCTCAATCCACTCTCCACCCAGCCAGTATTTGTGCTTGCAGTTGCCCCAAGCCATGTGTAGGACCTTGCACTTGGGCTTGTTGATCTTCATAAGGTCTACACTAGCCTGCCTCTCAAGCCTGTGAAGGTCCCTCTGGATGCCATCCCTTCCCTCCAGCATGTCAGCCACAACACACAGCTCAGTGTCATTGGCAAATTGCTATGGATGCACTCAATCCACTGTCCATGTCACTGACAAACATGTTAAGCAGCACTGATCCCAATACAAACCCTTGAAGAATACCACTAGTTACTGCTCTTCACTTGGACAATGAGCTGTTGACAGCAACTCTTTGATTGTGACCATTCAGCCATGTCTGACAGAAGAAATCTGTGACATTGGTAAAACTGCTCAGGAAGTCTCTTAAATAGTGATGAATTCATCAGCTTCACTCTTACTTCAAGAAACACCAGAATCCTCCACAGAGAAAGAAAAAAACCATTTGTTTTGAACAGAATTCTTTGGAGGAAGAAAAGTGGTGTGTGGGGAGGTTAAATAAAACTGGAGTTATTTGCAAAGCTGGTAACATCAAAAAAAAGGAAGAAACATTCAAAATGAGTTAGAAAACATTCACAGGACTAAACCCATATATCATTGTCCTAGGAAAGAAAAAGGCAGGCTAAAAGAATTAAAGTAGCATTCTTTACAATGCTAGCCAAAAGAGATTATTTTCAGAAATCTCTACATCAGTCACAGAATATCCCAGCTCACAGACCCAGAATATCTTATCAAAACCTGGAGGAAAACATCCAGCTGAACTGTACAACTTCAAATGAATTCAACTCGAGATTCAATAACAGGAAAATGTAAACAGAAATAACAACAATGACTAAGACAACCTTTAAACACAAAGAGCTGGAAAGCACAAGGACCAGATGTCATCTATGGTTTTGGATTAACTGCTTTGCTCTGCTACAGCCACTGTTTCCATGCGTTTCATAAGAAGAAAAATCCTTGAAAGGATGACACACGGCAGAAGAGCAGCAGTAATGAAAACCAAAAACAATCAAGTGATTTCTAACGAATAATCAGTCATGTATCTCCCTCCCTTTGCCTTCCTCGGGAACTGCTAAGGTTGGTTTTGTAATGTCAGATTTTGAACTCTGATTGACATTTAACGTAGGATCAAAATGTAGACAAATGAAAGGCAAAAAAACCATGAAAGCTCTCCTTCTTATTGACTTCTGGTTTCAAAGGAGTCTGAGTCAAGAAATTACAGCTGGGAGGGACTATTCATAGACCTCAGCAAAAGATTTCATTCAGCCGTCACTGGGACTGTTGCAACTGTTCCAGCCTGCATCTGGCTGTGTATAATTTACCAGGAAGCAACAAGAGCTGCAAGATGTCTTTTTTCAACAGATTAGGCAGTATCTTCCTGGGGACACATTGCCTTGTAAGCTGTCACTTTGTCCTTAAACTGACCTCTGCAGCAAAACAGCGCACTATTAAGTCTTGATATTTCTGGATTCATCTCAGCTTGTGGGTTGATGGTACTTTGTTGGGATGTTTCACTGCGTGTACATCTTTTGCTTCTGCAGAAAAACAAGTGTCTCATATTTCTCATCCTCCCCAAATTCATTCTTTAAACAAACTGCAGAAATTGAAAATCAAAAGTATGCAAGTGTTGCATCTCTAGGTTAAAGTTGAAATTCTTGATTATGAAACTGGAAATAACGTTGCTAAATCAGGGAATTAAGACAGTGAAACGTGTTCCTTGTTACCTTGCTGTCATCAAAGCAACCTGTCATTTCAGCTCCTTGATATATACCTACAGTTTGTAAAAAAACAAAGGCACGATTCAGCTGAGCATTCATCCATCTTCTGGATGCCAGCATTCAGAATAGGACCTAAAATTACTTCAGCAACCAGTGCACCTATGCCCTTTCTCCATCACTGATGTTGTTTTTCTGAACTACATTTTCTCTCTGTATTCAAGACATTTCTACCTCTCATTTTAGCTTTTATGTGGATCAAACTGTAGCTGCACTGAACTGCAGTCCAGTACATTTTCTGCATTTCACAAGCATTGCCATACTGTTTTTTTAAGCTTGTATATTCCTTCCAGCTTACATGACTTTCTATCAGCAACATTTTCATCATGCAGTAAGACATATACAGTAATACCATATAAAGCCTACAAGTTTTGCTTGAACTTTACATAGACTCCTGACATAATATTAACCAAACAACTGCCTGATCCGTGAAATACAGTTTTTAAAGCCACCAGGTTCCAAAATGTTGTGAATTAATGGAAGTAATATAAAACACAAGACACAAAATGTTAGTGTGTTGCTGTACTGGTAACACTAATATGAAATCCATTTCTAAAATCAAGAAAAGGCTGAATCAGCCAGCTCATGATATCCAAGCATGTTCTAACTTATCTGGCAGAATTGTGCCTTTTCAGCAGCACCAGAAAACTGGTCTGAGGAAAAACTCACCGTGCTAAAGAGGATGACAGGCAATCTGTATGTGTAGAGTAGAATTTTACTTCATAAACTATACAAGCTGAAGATCAGCTTTAGAGATGATAGGCAAAACCCTCTTAGATGGGCAAAAGTGTCAGGAAGCTGATGAGTATTCTGCTAAATGATCCATAACAGATGAATTTTAAACTGTTCGTTTGTTATAGATTCACAAAGCCAGGCTCTTCACACAAATTCACTAGAACATCATGTTTTGAAAGAGCACAGAAATACAGAAGATGCCGTACCCGTAGACAGATTATGTTTCTGAATGGTGCTGGCAAATTCAGTATGAAAAGTGGGCAAGTAAACACAAGACTTTACTGTGACCTATTTGGTTAATGCTACCTCCTTACCAGTGCAAGGTGTTGGGAGCACAGGTATGAAAGCAGGAAACATAACTGGAAATTTTCAACTGGTGATCGCATAGGTTATTAAACTACTATTAAACTCTACTGACTAAGACACCGAAAGAATACGTCTGAGACACTGAGTGAGAAATTTACCTGCCCAAACATAACCATTTTAGACAACTCAATGTGTTTTACATTATTGACAGCTGAAACTCCCAAGATGTGCTAGGTGTTAGTGTTTAGACATCTGAATCTTCCCCATACCCTGACACACAGGCTTATTCTTGGAATGGACACCTGACAGGTAAGAATAAATACATAAATAGATAATAAAGAAATAAATGGTCCCTCTTCCAACCATTGATCTCTAAGAAGGGGGAAAGAATCAACATGTAAAGAAAATGGAAGGTGGGAACCGTGTGCCTAAGTTAGCTTAGCAGCTCTGCTCAAGAGTATCCATACTATTTCCATCAGAATACAGAGCTGTTAGAGTGGTGTTATTTGGAAGGGACATTCTATATGGCTGATCCCACTGATCTCCAAGACTCAGCTGCTTTAACTTTTACAGGAAAGTTTAACAACTTGCACACAAAGACATCAATACCTGAAGGGTTGATTTGAAATAACAGTGATCTTGGTGTAATAAACCTACTCTGATTACACTTGCAACATTTCTCTAAAAGCAGAGGATACATACCAGTTCATAACAGTGTCAGAACTTCAATATTTAGAATGTGCTGACTACATTTGATTCTTAAATGTCTTTTCTCAGTGTTACTCATTCAAGCAAAACTGATTGATTTCAAAAAAGTGTTTTGGATGAGTCAGAAGCTATAGGCTCTGTAAATAACTAGCCCTACCAAGGTGAGGAGGCATATTGCTACAGCAAACATAATTAAAATCTCAAACCAGAGATTAATCTGGATATTTCTTTTTAACTTTTCAGTAGAAGTATTGCAGGAAAAAACAAAAATGAAACAAAACCTCTCTCTAGTATCTCAGCATAGTTTCAACCCAGCTAAAGAGAAAAGGTCATTCAACAAAGTGTCCCTGCTGCCAGTCACTGCAAAAGAAGAGGAGAAATTCTGTGAAAAGAATTCTCGGAGGATAAAGTTTCACCATGAAAAACAAAAAAAGAGAATTCAACAGTTTGCCAACTGCAACCTACTAACCTTGTAAAAATATATCAATGGTGTTAAAAATAAAAAATGCAGCCAAGGAAAACAGCCAGATTCCTGAGGGAACAGACTGAATTCTCACTGGCAGTGGTTAGCCGCTAACCTTTCTCATCCTGAAAAGCAATTAAGATGCTATTCTGTTAAAACCCAATGCCAACTACTCTTAGTTTGGCTCGGCTTAGATGGATAAATGAACATGGACTATCCCTTCAGTTCCCTGCCTTTTTTTATTAACTGCCTATGCACAGCAGGTTGGCAGACCTTGTGCAATAAGTGTTAATTAAGGCTGCTGACAAATTTTTACTTCTTTTTTTTTTCCTTTTGTTTCTTTTTTCCTCTCCACTACAGCAGATATTCAGCATTCTCTGTACTCTAGAGTATATACTCTATACTCTCTATACTCAGCCAAATACTACACAGAAGTTCATATGCAGTACTCACATTAAAGTCCTTGTAAGCTTTGAATATCGGGATGCTGCAGAAACGTACGTTCTCAAACGTGGCTGTTAGGGACAGCTTGCAAGCCTTTTCTCTTTTTTATTGGAGTACTTTTTTTTTTCATTCTGAGATAAAACACAGATCATGTGTAGAATTTGTAATAGTTATAGTTAGGGCGTCGGGTCTGACTGTAGTATGGTGGAGTCCTGATTGATAATAAACTGACCATGAGCCAGCAAGAAGAGTGTGGGCAGCAGGTCAAGGGAGGTACTTCTCCCTCTCTACTCTGGCCTGTTGAGGCCTCGTCTGGAGTCCTGTGTCCAGTTCTGGGCTCCTCAGCTCAAGAGGGACAGGGAACTGCTGGAGAGAGGCCAGCACAGGGACACCAAGATGATCAGGGGACTGGAGCATCTTTCATACAAGGAAAAGCTGTGGG